>AXCO02006897.1:0-15615 GCA_000473525.2 Anopheles melas | reverse complement strand
GGCTGGCCAATCAAACCCGGAGTGCCGGAGCCAATTAAAATGCATTACACTCGAAACCGCGGGGCCGCGTGCGCTGGGAAAATGGACCGTCCGTTCGGCCCACAGCCAGTTTGCTTCGGCACACACACACACACACACACCGCTGGGAAGCGAACGCGAACGCCGCTTTGCCCGGGTGGCCAATTGGTTTCTGAGGTTTGCAAAATGCGCTGTGACAATTGGCCACTGGAGGCGCCGACCGACCGATCGACCGACCCGGTGCGCGAGTGCTGTGCAAATAATTGCTGCAAAAGACCGCGCTGGGTCTGTCAAGCTGTCACACAGGGTGAGCTTTTGGTGCACGGAAATCACGCCGGCCGACCATGGTCTGGACTGTTGCGGCCGGTTCGGAAAGCGTGTTCCGCGTGAAGTATGGAAAGTGGTTCGCGGCGCACACAGTGGCCCAGCCGGATTAGTGTCGTCATGTACCGCGTCGTCATGTGCCGTCCGCTTCCTTCCAGGAAACGGTCGGTCCGAAACGGTAACAACCGCCTGGCAGGATCGCCACTTCTCGCATGGTCGCGTTCGGCGACAAGTGTGTCGTTTGTCGATGGGAGCGTTTTTGCATAATTTTCGCACCGAAGCAAATAGACCCGATTCGTTCCGCTAGTGCTTGGCGCTACCTGAAAATGCGACAAACAAGACATTGATGATCGTAACGAAAGGCACAAAAAAAGAGAAGAAACAGAAGTAACGTAGAATGCGACAAGTTTACGGTTGGCGGCGTTTCACAATCCACTTTGCGTCCCGATCAAACGGCTCACACACACACATGCTGGCCATGGGATTTTAACAACCGTCCCATCACACATCGTTCGATGGCAGCTCGATTGCCAACTAACGGACTCTATTAACGACACTCGATCGGGGTGCCTTTTTTTCTGCTTTTCTGCACTTTGCCAAACGACCATTTGGGACGGGGTAGGGCTGTGGGAGGGCAATATATGAGTTATTGCTTTCCGTTGTGTCCGGAGGGGGAGATGTCGAGGGAGGGAAACAAGAACAGCTGGTAATAAATAGATCGTAATCGAAGTGTATACATTCAGGCGCCCGAAACAACGGCACACCGCGTGTGATGTAAAGCACCGAGCGCACATAATGAAGCAAAAAAAAAAAACAGGCCAAAGTCAACCGAGTCCGCCTCCAAGTAGCTGTGCGCGCTCTGTAGCAAAAGAATGTCATTAACGTTGGCCGGTATCAAACCCTTCCCCCTGCGTCTCCGCTCACGGTCGGGTTGACGGCTCTGATGCACTTGCGGAACCTGCTGCCGCTGCACCAACAACCGTTCCAACCGTCGCGCGGACAACAGAGACCTTGCCCAATGTAGGTCAGTCGGCGGGTATCGGTCACCACCGGCGTTGCCCTTCCGTGAGCGCTTCCCAAAAATTTAACCAGCTCATACGCGAACCGAACTGCGATCTTTGGATTGGCTGCCGCCGCTGCTGCTGATTGCCTTCGAAGTCGACGACTGCCGTTCTATGAAAGTGCAGCAACGATCGTGTTTTGTTGTTTCATCTTACCACTTCACCGTGACGCACTTAGTTAACATGGGCTGCTGGCAGGTAGGGAGACGATGGTTTGTGAGGGGAGGAGGGACAATAAAAAAGAGCTTTATTGAAAAATGATGAAATTCCAGCAGAATTGAACAAGATTCCTTCCTCGTGTTTGGTGGGCGGCGGGCGGATCAACACACAAGAGGGTGGTGTGACGGGCGAGTTTTTACAAGACCCCAGGCAGCCTCAAGATGAAATATTATGCAATTGGATCGTGTTGGCCGGTGCCGACCGACGGTCAGTAAGAGGCCAGCACCAGGGGCCGCACACAGTATTGGTTTTTGCGGGGCGGCACGAGTGAGCGAAAGAGAAGGCACCCGAGATTGAGAAGGCAGGGTAATATTGGTCGGTGGCGAGTGCACTGGTGGCGATGATCACTTTCATGCTTCATGTTGAAGATGGGACGGAGGCTGCGATGGGATGGAGGGGGACGCAAGGGGAAATTCTACTACCACCGATCACGATCGACGCTGTGCTGTACCGGTGTGTTGCTGTAACCTGTCAAAGTGTCAACTAGTGCCCCACAAACCGCCTGTCCTCCCCGTGGCAGCTCGATCACGATTAGAACGAACTCGGTCCCGGGTTTGATGTTGATGTTGATGTTGATGATACGGAAATGGGAGACGCAACCAAATGGGAGTTTCGGTATCCTTCCCGCAGGCATGTGGAAGCGTATGGTGCGTCCTCGCAGGCACTAGTGGAGGCAAGCGACGAACCCGAGACGGCACACTAATGGAACACCCGAACTGAATCTGGGTCCGTCTGTCAATTAAGGCTCGAGCTATTGATCATCATCAGATTTCGGTAGTCGTGGTATGCGTGTGTGTGTGTGTGTGTGTGTGTGTGCAGTGAAGAATTTCGCAACGATTCGAGCGAAACTGACAAACAGGAGGAAAAAGCTCTCCATCCCCCCTCTCAAAGGCGATATTTTGCCTCATGGTAGAATTTATTTCTAGACTCCCAACCAGCGGTTAATCACATCATTTGTTACGCAAGCGCCAACACGTGGTTTGCTGCCGAGTTTCTGTGTCTGTGTGTCTGTGTGATACTGCGCATTCACTTTCATGTTTTCGGCGCTTAATGGTTTCGATTGCCCGAGGAGGGCTGGTAGCAAACACACTCACATACACACACGCTGCACCTTCATGGTAGCGCTCCCGGTGGAATCCCTTAAAAAGCTGCTACTTATCGCACTTGCCGTCGTCGCCTTGCAGCAGGATGATGGAGGGGCCGAGACAAGACGCTTACCAGCGGCAACGCTAACCAATTTCTCAATCCCGCCAGGCACTATTATCTGGATGTGAGGTGTTGCTTTCCTCCTCCTTTTATGCACCATTCCCGCTGCTCTGTCCCGCTTGCTTTTGCCCGGTGGGTAACTGGTGCGCGCCGGAATTATGGCATAACGAGCAGATACCGTCAGGCGAGAGGCTCGCGCACACAAAGCAATGGCTATCGGTCGTTCTTGGCACGATTCCAACTGTGCACCGACTAGAATATCTGGTAGGCAAATTAGACCACCCCGCGCTGTAGCCACAAAGGCAAACTAGGTCACCATTTTATCGCCGCCCTTCTCCCTGCCCGACCAACCCCAACGAGGAAGGAGCGCACCACTGAAACTAGATCGATCGTGCAGCATTAGAGCTGTTTTTTCTACTCTTTTCTTTGTACGTTACTCACCCAATTCTAGCACACCGAGCTGGTGTAGACACTCGCACGTGCTACATTGTGTTGGAGATCTGGAGGCTTAGTTTTTCGCCCACCCACTAGCCCGCAGCGCAGTCTGCCAGAAGCTGTACCAGCAATAGACGTAACGGAATGTGAGCACTGGCTCCAACCTGCAACCGGTGTGACACGAGTCGCGTTCGTTTGTTTGAAGAGCGTTGTTGTCTTCCCCGCTTCCTATCGGATGGACGGAACCGGACTGCGCCGAGGATACCGCCCGCCCATCCCGGGTTTATGTGACTTTCGCTTTCGCTCAACATCCGACAGTCGATAGCTGGTCGGAGCTGGTTGCACGCCAATCCAGCAGAGCTCCCGCCTGTCCACTCAAAACCGTACTCCAGCTGGACGTACTTGTAACACACCCGTACAAATACAGCGTGTACTACCCTGGGGGGAAACCGGCGTCTCAGATCAGCTCGATACGCGCAGGAGAGCGGGAGTTAATGGGCTTTGTGAAAAGAAAGTGAGATCTTCGCGCACACATGAATGAGCCAGCCAAATTGGCCGATCCGTCAGGGATGGGAGGGGGACTGGCCCAAAAATTCAGTTCACCCAAACAACGGCCAGGTGGCCAGTTTATGATCCCCAGGCTTCGGCGTGAGCTTCGATCGAACGTGTTTTGTTTCGCGGGGCGTTTTCGCTGTTTGCCAATCCGCAAATCGGTTTTCACACATCGCTAACCGGCTGGCTGGGTTTTATGTCATCGCGGAAAGCACCGGCGGCCGGCTCCGCGATACGCAACATACGCAAACCCGCAACACACAAGCGGCCGGAGAGCCGCATCGATCTGGTAAAAAAAGCGCGTGCATTGGTGGACCGGTGGAACGCCAAACGTGAACAAATTGAAAGCCAAAGTTTAAACAACAAGTCTTTCCGGGCACGCGCGACGGCGGCAGACAAATCCCATTCAGTAAAGAGCAGCTTAGATGGTAAAAAGAATAGGCAAATCATCGCATGCGTACGACTCTTCTGTACGGTTGTCGATACGGATCGGTTTCGGCGTGTGTGCGCACAGGCCGAATCGTAGGATTGAACCGTATGCTGTTCCGGGAGCTTTTGTGCCCGGATAGCAACGATTAGCAGCGCGAGAGACGGTGTGCATGTGAATGCATATTAATCATCACGCTTGCCTAATGGGTGCCTTTCAGGTGCGCCTCCGTCTCGGAAACGGTGACCATCGAAAAACCCGTCAGCTCAGTCCAGCCCTCGTTTTTTATTGATCTCGTTTATTCGATCTCGTGCCATTCGCTAACGATCGAACCGCGAGTACCGATGGGCCGGGCTTAGGGGCACAATAAACGGCTTTCCTTTAATTAAATGAGTTTCATCATACGCATCGCGCCGATGCGTCACCATCAATCCAACGCGCATAATTAAGCGCATAAATTGGGTGTGCGCGCGATCAAACGAGCGCGATACCGGTCCGATCGTGGCGATGGCGATGAAAATTGCCCAAAAAACAGCCCGTTTATCATCTATTCAATTAGAGCAATGGTTGGTGCAATGGTCGTTTGTTCTCTTAGGCAAGCGGTTACAACCACAAAAATGCTACCATTTTTCCACACTAGCGAGTGATTTATTCTGAATGGACAATCGGTGTTTCGTTAGCTAACAATTCATTAACAGCTATTCTCGTTCGTTTCTATCGCTTATTGCAATCTTTCGTTCTTACCGTTGCACCGAACAGTGGGGAATTAGATATGTCTAATTTGACCTTATTTTGATAGTGGCGTTATCGTTTGGGTATGGCGAAAAGAGCTTGCAACGCGTTTCGTTTTTTTCTATTTGCTGTGAACCATTCCCAAACGCGAAATGGTCTATAATTGACCCATCATTTGCGGCATCATCTCATCTGCTCGATTATTATGTGCTGTTTTTTTTGTTTGTTTGTTTCTCACCACTTTTCCTATGTACTGTAGCTCTACTTTTGATCATTACGATCGTGATGTTTTGTTTTCCATGATCATTTATCTCACACTCTCTTTTCTTTCTCTTTCTATCTCTCCTCTTCTCCTCAGTTCACCGTGTTCTTCGCCCTCGTCCTGGCAGTGACCGCCGTCGCCGGCCAACGGTTCGGTTTCCCGCACACGTCCCAGTTCGGGCTCGCCTCGCTGACCGGTGACTTCGGCGGACCGAGCGCCTTCGGTGGACAGGATTTGTCAGGTACTTTGAACGCTGGTATCAGAGATCCGCGACAGAACCGAGGTGAGTGGCTTACAATTTCCGGTGTGTGTGTGTGTGGGGGTGGGTGGGACGAATGGGGGTTTGCGGCAAAGCGTCGCGATTCGAGCCAAAGTCGAGGTCTATTATTACGTCCAGGAGTGTAGCGAAACGAAGGAACGATTGCTGACTTCCCCTTTCTGGGCGAGGGATGGAGCCGATCACCATCACGGCAAGGTTCCCAAACAAGGTTTGACGTAAGCACGCGGGACCAGTAATTTGAAGCAAGACGCGGATCGCATTCGCGGGAGTGTGATTTACGCGGCTGCCAACAAAACCCAACGCTGACGGTTGTAGTTGTTAGCATAAGTTGAGCTGTCTTCGGTACACCCGGTACACCTAGAATCGGATCCGTAGCATAGTGTGTGACCTTTAGCGAGGGGCGCACAGTTGCAGTTCGTCCCATTCCCGCGGTGTTTTTTTTCCAATTCCCTTCCCTACCTTCTATCCATGCCGACCGGTTTTCCCTATCCCCCAACCCCCGGCTAACGACGGGTTTTTTTTTGTGTTTAAGGTTTTGTGTTGTGAATTTGGACAAACTAATCGGAAAAAGGCAGTGAATGGCAGAGAGAAAAGCTGTACCGTACACAGCATCGCGCATTAAATTGCCGTCGGGCGAGCAATGATCGTTATTTGCATTTGACGGCACCGTACAAGGCGCTAAGTATAGAGTTAACCGGTACGGTAGTTGACATTTAAGGGTGGCTCGGAGTGTTATTGCCTGTGCAGTAGATTGGGCCGGCTGACAGCTGTAGATAGTCGTAGTGGAGCAGTGGTTTGGAGTGAACGGGCGGCCGGGTTGCCCCGTTGGGTGATCCTCCCCGTCGGAAAGGAGAGGATTTCTATCTAGTGTTGGGAGATTAGCGTTTGTTTGGGGTATCATTTTGGTTGTTTGTTTGTTAGATACGCGAGACTACAGTTTGTGTTGCTTACTACATTCTAATGGATACGTCTTTTCCCTCGTTCCGCAATTCCGCAGGACCCGTTGTGTTCCCGCCAGCGCCCGCCGATGCTCCAGTTGAGTCGAGCGGAGTGATTGTTGGTGCTTCCGGATACGGTTTCGTGCCACCGAATACGCCCCAGAGTAAGAACGAATAATAATTTCGAGCGTTGGCACCTTCGTTGGGCAAAACAGCAATACTACTACTACTACTACTACACACCCACTAACACATTGGCCCCCACCGCCTCTTTGCCGACCAATAATAGGGGGTTCGTCGCTTAGACGAATAACTGTTTTGTGTTATGCTGCTATTATTACTTCTACTACTACTACTACTACTACTACTACTACTACTATTACCACAATTACTACCACATCAGCATCGTTCTGCTACTAATAAGCCACCCTTCCTTCCTATGCTAACCTTAAATCTCTGCCGCCGAGATGCTCGCCACGAAAGCGTGTAAGCGAAGCGAGGGAACACACACGCTGTGGTCTGACCCTCAAGAAAGATCGAATGTTTGCCTAACGCAAGCGTCACGAGGAGGGTAGGGGAAAAAACAATCAAAACAATCCGTGGGACAGCGCACAATGTACATAGGTGCACGGAGAGATAAACCACGCGCACGAGCTGCGTTTTCGATCTAACCCCAAAAAATACAACAACGGCACATGCCGAAGCTTTCAATTAATTTCAACCCTAATGAGCTAGGAACGCACTTCGCCGGGAGACCTTCTCGGCCTGAAACTAATCGCATGCAGACTGAACCAGCAAGCCCTCCACAAACCGTGGAACGAAAGCATTTAGTACCGACCCCCTTCCCGGCAGAGATGTGCAGTGTGCAAACGTGGGAAGGAATTCTTCTAGTAAATATGCGCCTACTCGTGGCAGCTCTGCGTCACTGGCCACACGACAGGCCAGTTCCGTTTCTCTTCAGCTTGCCATCTAACTAAACAGGCGTGCCGGGCGGATAGTTAACACAATGCTACCCGTTCCTATCCCGCTACCTATTCCGCCGCTTAGTTTGCTGTTAACCTATTTTAACCAACCGCGTGCTGATCCCCGTAGTACCTCCCGCAGCACTAACCACGCGTCTGTGTAGCCGCGTTTCTAACGCTTTGGCGCTGCTGCGCCGCAACGGATCCGTAACGTGATACTCATCCATTGAATCTGCTCCCCCGTCTAGATTACTACTAAGTCGTCCTACGTCCTACGAAGCATCCGCAACCTTCCCCGTCCAACACTATCCATCCTACCACCTCGTTCCCTTAGTCAACCTTCAGCTTCCTTCCAAGCAATCCAAGCACCGTGCTCCAATAGACCTATTCCTCTTGCAACAATGCAACACTGCAAGCGGACCCTACTGGTGGGCACTGATGGGGAAGGTAAAGGGATCTATGATGTGATCTCCCAAACCAAAACCCAAGTCGACCGGAAAACCCATCAGCCGATCGGGTCCACTAGGATGCTTTATATACATTTGTGTGATGCATGTGTGTGTGTGTTTGCGAGTAGATTTGGATGTGACTAATGCCAAAACAACTCCCTGTACAAAGAACCAAACCTGCTTCCCGCGTTCGATCCTTCCGCCAATGCACCGATTGTCCAATGTGTGTTCTCTTACCATTTTCCAGATGCGTTGTACCGAAATTTGCGATTCTACTAAGTCAGTAAGGGTTTTGTAGTCTTGTGTGTCTATGTGTGTGGTTTGCGCACCGAACGATGCGGTGAACTGATCGATATACTTCTGTTGTTAGCTGCACATAGAAGATTTTGTATTCAAAAGTATCTTTCTGCTTTAGACCGTTTACCGCTAGCAAGACGTAGATTAGGGTGTTTACAACTATCCTTCATGAACACAAAAACACAACGAAACATCGCAGACGGAGTTAGAAGATCACAAAGAAACGCAAAATGCGTCACACATCAGGCAACAGGGTCACCGCGCGAAGTACGCAAAATAGTCCACCAGTCCATCACTACACCGTCCGCGCACTGATCAGGGATAGCGTCTAGCACTGGTTGCTTTTGTTGGTTAGGGATTAGTTTTAGATCGCATAGAAGAGTGCATAGGAATGAATTTGATGCCATATCAAATTTGTTGTTCAAACAAAACCCGGAAAGTCCCCGTTGCGTAGCCGGAAAGGCTCAACGTTTGTGTCCGTGGGAGTACTATTCCGATCAGTTTTTCCAGACTGTCACACTGTCAGATGTAAATACAATATGTTGGTATCTTACTTCCCCGATTCAAACGATGAGTGGAGCTACGCATCGGACATTTTACGTTAGTGTTACAGTTAATGCTTTGCGCGTTCAACATCGTTATTAGCTACTGGTTCCTTCATGATCATGATCCTCCGATATAGGATAGCAACGCTAGGAGATCAATCCTAACACAGACAGTTAAATCATTCACTACCACACCCCACGGAGGATTTATATCCGCCGGACAGTAAAGGTTAGCGCAACACCAACACCCGCTGCCGGTGCTGCCACCAACAGCAACAGCCGCCCGAAGCCACACAACCGATTCCCCCAAAAATGTACAGAACCAACCCAACCCTCCACCACCAAACCAGTATCAAACGGGTAATCCTTCAACAGAAACCACTCCCACACGCGGAAACGAACCAAACCAACCCCGGTCCCGGTTGAACATATTGTACAAAGAGCAAACACGAGCAAGCACGTCTAACGCACGCGGCGCCAGTTACTTAGCAACAGAGCAACACAGCTGTAACCTGTACAGCCCTCCTAAAATACTATCCTTCATCCCTCCCCCTCCCAACCCCTTTTTGTAAAAAATGCAATCCTTTAAGTGTGTCTGCTAGGCTAAATGAATGTGTGTGTGTGTGTGTGTTGAGCGAATGTGTGTGAGAGCGAGCATTAGAATGTCCGCGAAACAGGTGCGTCCGAGCGCCGGTGTGAGCGAGTGGGATTGAAGTTTCCGTTGCACCTGATGGTTTCCCCCATTTTCTGTACGATACTATACACATAGCAATTAATTGGTAACTTAATAAATTATTGTATAAATGACATTTAAGTGTTACGGGTTTGACATGTTTAATTGGGTTTCGGGGTTTTGGGGGGCCGTTTGCCGATGTTGAAATGGGGGACCCGGCGATACGAGTGAACAGGGGACAGGGACATCGGTTTTATCCCGCACGGTTTTCTTCTAATCGAAATTCCATCTCAACCAACTGACCACCTTCGCTAATTTAACCTGCACCTCCCTCTCCTGTGTAAATATGATCTCCAACTCGTTCTAGCAAGGGGAAGTCGGACTCTGCCGGTTTGTTTCAATCCACCGTTTGCTACAACCCGAGCCCACAACATTCGCACTGCATTTACCGCGTGTTCCCGGACAGTGTTTTCGGTTTTAATGGAGCAGCCCCCTAGCAACAGCACTCACCAGCGTCACATT
The DNA here is from genome assembly GCA_000473525.2 of Anopheles melas. Taxonomy (NCBI): domain Eukaryota; kingdom Metazoa; phylum Arthropoda; class Insecta; order Diptera; family Culicidae; genus Anopheles; species Anopheles melas. The sequence continues at coordinate 5,713 of AXCO02006897.1, read as the reverse complement.
CTTATGCGTTCGCCCAAGGTCACTAGCGGTCGCAATTTTTCGCTCGTCCACCTCGTCCACCCGGTTCCCCAGGTTTCTCCGTTCACTTCCTGCATGTTTAGGGCAGCCGCCAACCGAAGCCTCTCATATGTTCGCCGTGGGGAATGGTGGGCATCGGCGTATGCGGTAATGGGTATTTATATTTTAAAACCGTAACACGCCGCCGCAGCTCTTTCGCAATCGCGTGCTGCCAACCGACGGCGAGCTTTTGGGGGGAGGGGGGGGGGTCTGATTGGTGGTTTTCCTTCCTTTTTGTCCACTCGCGCCACTCGGCGAAGGTGTGCCGCCGCCGCCACAGTAAAACTCGCACACAAAACCCTGCTAGCTTCCTCGTCGTCGCAAGAACGCGCTAATCTTTGGGTCAGATCGCCTTCCTCTTCTGGCGCGCGGCCGTCGGTCGCGCTCGATTGTTGCAGTCGCGCACTGCCACCGCTGCCACAGCTATGCTCTGTAGCGATTGACTTTTTAGTGTCACAGCACATAGCCGCTGCAAAGTGTCGTTAATAACTGTGATCCTCCCCCGGATGGCGACCCCCGGACCCGTCTCGTTGGTATGCCCCGCACGGTATGCTGATTGATTGAGCGACTGTTTGTTGTGTAATGGCAAGCTTCTCCCACTATCCTTCTCCGATCTCCCCCTCCCCCTGTACGGGCTGTCTGCCTCCATTGCATGCCGATGCTGACCACACGCTGACATTGTGTGCAGGTGGCGCAAACATACTGTACATATTGAGGGTGCGAACTAACTCGAGCAACTTGAACTTGTACAGACACGACTTACATCACACGTGCGAATGGAAGATGGAAGGAGGCCTCCCTGGTAACCGGGGGGGCTGCCCGGCCGCCCCGATCATGATGACGCTTACGACCACCCACTCTGACTGACCTCGTTTACAGAATTCAGGAAAAAGGCCCCGCCATACCGATATCCGCCAGCGCCCTGGAAGCTGCCCGTTCCGGCCGCCGCCACCACCGGCACCTCGCAGCGGCCCAAGAAGCCCGGCATCGTCAAGCTAACGCCGACCGTTCCGATCGGGGGCTACAAGAAGCCGACGCCGCTCAAGTGGTTCCGGTTCTACAAGGGACCGGGTACGGCGGCCGTACGGAAACCGCCGCCCGTGCCCCCGCCAGCATCGCACAGCCTAGGGTACGGTGGGTCGAGTGTGTTTGTCGGCCGCCCGAAAGCGGTTGCCACAAGCGTTAGCTACGCGACGCGGCACTAGGCTGCGGACGATGCGGCACTGAGGACACGATGGATGCAATGTACCAAGGACGCGTTGCGGGGCGACCCCGAGAACGATGTACATAAGAGCGCAGGAGCAGCTGTTGGCTGGCAGTGAAGTGTTCGCCATTTTACCATTAGAGCAGTAGTTAGTTTATAGTGACGATCGAAAACGACAACAGATGGACGGATCACTTTATGTTTCCGCTCTGAATTAACCAATGAATATTTAGCAGTGTTGTGTAATGCGGTATAGAAGAGTACAAAATTAAGCAACGTTCTTGATATAAAGGTAATCGCTAGTGTATTAATTTCTTATTTCCAGTCATTTCCTTGAACATATCACAATATAACAAACTCTGATTACAGAGCAATCATTTAAAAAAAATAAAATTCAATTGACTAGTATTTCAAGTGCACATGAATATCAACAATGGAATTAAATATTTTTAAATTTCTGTAAAAAATATGTGTTTTCATTTTTACTGTTTGCCATGCCAATTCTTAATGAGTAAAAAGTTCTTCGTGTAAAAAGAATAAAGTCAAATCCTTCAACATTTTGTTTCTTCTGAAATTAATTTTCTGGTCGTTGGTCCAATCGTTTGCTGCTAAACATGCTAAACTTGATCATAACACTTGTTATAACTCTATTCTTTGGTTCAATAGCACATTTTTTCCTTTCTTCAATCGTATGTTTCACACTTAGTTAACCTGTCAGACACCAATTTTTAAACAAAAATTAAAAATTTCATTAAATCGTCATAGGTACAAATCTAGAAGTCTAGTAAAACTGTTTGATAACAACCGTTTTAACACTATTTATTAGTGAATTTGTAAAGTGTAATTAGTGAAGTAAAGTGAAGTAATGAATGCTGTGTATATATATTAAAGCGTATAATGTTTCAATGAATGTTTCGTGAACAAAAGCGTGTGTTATTTACTCAAAAATAAGGTATCCTTTTTCAATTTCCTCTTCATTTTTAGAGTTACCCTATGAGGAAGGTCCTATGCAGCTTTTAGGGGCATCTTTTAAAATTTATTTTAATATTCATTCCTTTCAGCAGGGAAATGCTTTGTTTTGGATTCGAACCTCGACATTATTTGTATTACATCACAATTAAGGTCTTCTGTCTCCCAATGTACGATTTGATATTTACATTATTTACCCCAGAGGGTATGCAATGCGCACACCATATAAACTATAAGTTATGCAATTCGCAGTACAAGCTGTGCGTCTATCTTGCAATAGTTTCCTCTCTGTCACTCAGCAGTGAGACAGGGTTGCTAGCCAAACTTAAGTTACAAAAAAAAAAAAAGACAATGGTAGTAATACCATAACTCTGTCCTATTTTAACTAGATTTCCACATTTATATCATAACCCATTCTTGATAAAACAATATAAAAATGTAGTTTATTCTTGCAGAAAAGGCATCGTTCTAGAACGGCAACCGAAACATTTAATTGCTGTTACATTGTAGCTGATGTGGACTGCATCCCTCATAACAAGTCTGCCTATCGCGTCTTACAGATCATAAAAATACCGAGTTATGTAGTAACTCTCCTCATTCCACCGTGCCAGAAACGACTGCCAATCGATCGCTACAGAACGTTACATTTTTATTTCCGAAGGATGCGGCGTATACAAAAAAAAGTGCGCAACGATTCCCATTCCCTCTCGAAGCACATTTTCGGGCCACTATGGTAACTATCGCTGGGAACCGGAACTGTTCGCAACGATCGTAAAACCGCTGCGAAAGGAAAACCTTTAAAAAATAGATACGAGGCGGTTCCGGTAATACGTAGACAATTGAATAATAATAATAATCTCCTGGGATCATAAAATGCCAAACCCCCGGAACCGAACGAAGTTAGGGTTTCGCCCGTCTGTGCGGTACAATGTGTGCAATGTGGTGTGTGCTGGGTGGTGATGCTGGCCAGCTCTGGAAGCGATACGGCACATTGGTGGCATAAGCCTTGTTTGTCGGGATCAACATTTGCGGCTTGTGTGAAGATAGCAATGCAGCAGTCGTTTTTGTTTTTATGACATTGTTTGAAGTGAGTGTGCTAATTTTATGATCGTGTTTGTTTCGTTTTTAAATATCTTTATTGTCCCTCGTGCAGTTTGAGAATGTTTCTGGATTGATTGTTACCATGGAAGAAGTTTTGTGAAAAAAAACTCTCTAAGAAGGGTTGATGCACAACTGAGGTAAAGCGAAATATGATTTTCCTCAGTTTTTGATTTAACAACTTGCCAATATAGGAGATTTTTAGAATAAAAAAATATGATTTAGTAATTAATCTAATTATGTTTTTTATTTATTCATTTCCTCCTACATGTTTGGAGTCATTAATACAATCCAGAAACTAAATAAAATTATGACATCAACTCTTTTTAGCAAGCAACGTATTTGCATTCCCATGTTAGTGCTCCACAACTCCACGATTGTGTTCCTCGCACTTCCTCGCACTTCAAACAAACCTTAAACACACTTCGCCCGTACCCCAGTACTAGCGAACGTAATTTGCCTTAATTTCTACGACATTTACGGTTCAATTACTCCAAGACTTGCGAGACCAACAAATTAGATCTGAACAAGAGTTAAAAGTGAAACAAACGCTAAAAGCACTTTCGCACGAAGGCAGGCAGGTGGCAGAAACAGATAGAGCGTTAAAAATTTTCGTGAGAAATTTACAAGCCATTTTATTACCCTTTCGCGTCGTTTGCCACCCCGGGCGGTGCCAATTCATGCAGCCGGCCAACTGTGCTGCAGGACATTGCCATCGCTCGCACAGGCACTGTTCGCTCCGCGTACCGTGTCGCACGGGTTAATCCTGCGGGCACTGGAGGATTCACCTGTTGACTGTCGACTTGCCCGAAACCCGAAACAGGGGGCGAGGCGAAACGGAATGAACGAGTGAATCGAAGCGAAAGCTTTTCCAACTCCCCGCCAGAGACGGCGCCATCGTCGTCACCGTTTTCCTAGGAATGGCGTCCACCCCCTTTCGCCCCCCGTGGGGAAATGGATGTCGATGCGCTACAGTCACGGAGATCCGAATCCTGGTCGCGCTCTGGCTGTCGAAAGTTGTTCGCGGTGTCGTTCGCAGTCGTTTGCAGTTCGTTTTGGGTTGTTGGAGTGATGTTTTTTGTTTTTGTTGTCCAAGCTAGTGGTGGCCCTACTGGACGGGACCTGTGCCCTGTGCTGTTGCTCGGGGTGGCTGGCCCCCAAACAAACGGTGCTCCTTCGTACGCGTCGGTGGATTATGGGGCCCCGGCATGCTATCGCTATCGGGCGGTGTTATCTGTGCTCATTTATTAGCGCTGATATGTTTATAATTGGATGGTTTGTTTTGGTGAGAGCGTTCGAGAGCTTTTCCTTCTCTTCGCCCTTCTCATCCTCTGTTCTCTGAATGCATCGAACTATCTGAATGCGAAGCATGTTACGGTGTAGCGGTGAGCAACGTCCAATGGCTGCGTTCAAATGGTGAGACCTCGCTGAAAACAAGTTCATAAAACATTTGATTAAAGTTGATTTGTACGTGCTGCTCATACAGGGCTGCATTTTGGCTTATTGGTTTATTAAATTGCTGGCGGCAGTGGCCAGTTTATGAGTTACAGAGCGCTTTACTGCAAATTAGTTGAAGCCGATATTGAATCCTACATGTAATATTTCAGATATACTCTTTTTTGCATCGACGACATCTTGTGAGAAGGATCGTATATCTAGAACTAAAGCAGTTTAATTTGAATTGGGTTGGCGCTTCTTAACTGCAGCGTCAATATTGTTTTTGTAGCTCCATTACAATTAGTTTCACCTGAGCCACCGACTTTAGATCTGCGATTTACAGTAACGGTTATGATGATCCTTGGCCGTATGAATTTGTACAAAGATGATTGTGTCTGTTCGCCAAAACAAGAGCCAGCGCAAGAAAAAAGACATAATTTTTAATGAAACCAAACCCACCAACACCCACCCCACGAAGGGTTACACGTTCATCAAACGATTATAAGCACTGAACTCTGCACAATAATCCTTAACCTCAGCAGTGCATTACCGCTGGCCAGTTCGCTGTGTAATGGACGTTTCACGTCTTTCTGCTCCACCGTTTGCTTCGCATTCTTATGTCGTACTGGTAAAGGGGTGCTGTTTTTTTTCTACTTCTGCTTCTATTTTACATGCTCAACTCCACTCACACCCTTGCAAGGAAGTCATCGAAATAAATGACCCAACCCGCGCTCAGCTGCAGCTCATCATCCTGCAGTGTCGGCAACGTCGGTTGTGGTGCGATGACCCGATCGCACTGGCCAACGTAAAAAGCGGTGTTAGCAGCAGCAGCAGCAGCACAGTTTTGACTTAATGGCGTGATTTTATAAATTTTACGTGTCCGCTAGCCGTTAGTCAGGATTCCGGGTACCCGGGGAAGAGGGCAGTCAACGGTTCCGTTTGTTGTTT
>AXCO02006896.1:0-15623 GCA_000473525.2 Anopheles melas | reverse complement strand
TAATTACATTCGCTCACACAAGTACGCAGAATTTTCCAATGTACGGAACGGATACAGTTTCCATACATTTACTTTATTACTTTCTCATTTTCACGCATCTCTTTAACACACACACACACACACAGGCACAAATTTATTCAATTACAATAATTAGCTGGTCATGAAAATAAAAACGGCGATGGGTTGGTTGGTGGTTCGCGCCACTAACGGCTTCGGACGATTTCTCGCATCCACGTTTACCCTCTCCCCCTTTTACATGCGCAATTCCCACGCTTATTTATTTTGTTTAATGATGGAAAACTGCATCCCTCGCACTCGCATCGCACTCTTCTCCCTATTTGAAACAGATGAAAAGCGGTACGACCACGACCACCATCCGCCGGGCCCCGGGACGCACGGTCATCACCAACCGCACCACCACCACCATATGCTTTTTTGTTGTTGTTATTGTGGCTCTCCCTTTTTCGAATCGAAGCATTTCCCGCGTTCGATAAGACGCGTACCGGGGTCTCCGCATTGCATTCAGAGGCAATTTTCCGTAGGTTTTTTTCCCTCTTTCTCTCGAACCAATTCTCACAAAGGAAGTAAATTCAGAGACGAGAGGCGGGGATTGGATTTCTTCTGCAGCTGAGTGTAGGAGTTCAAGATTTTCTATCGACTATTTAGGCGACGGTTATTAATTCGTTTGTAATTTATGAACCAGTTAGGTGTGTTAGTCGAGCTATTCTATAGCGCTGCGCTCCAACCTCAGTCCCTTATAACTAGGGTCGCGAGAGTGCAGCAGAGGGACAAATCTCAAGGACTCCCATTGAAGTACCATCACCCCACCCTGCCGCCGTGCTGGAGAAGTGTTTTCATTTCCTTTTTAGTTTGCTCACAAATGAAGCAAAAAACAGCATCAACGGAGGTGGGAAAAGTTTGGGAAAACAACTTAAAAAAGGGTCCCCAGTTTTTCAACGCCACTGTATAGGTTTCAAAAAAGGCGAGATTAGATTTCAAGCGAGCGAGACGAATATGGAAATTGGAAAACTACGGGCCTGCCACTCATAAAATGTGTGAAAATTATGCGTTACCCGTGTGGTGGTAGCGCTAGTTAGTTAGTGGGTTGATATGCTGGAGGGGCGTAATGTCGTAGAATCTCGGCACACGACTCAGTTCGCGCGTCGCTTTCACACTGGAATAATGTGCATCGAAAAGTTTCGTTAAATCACGTACCGGTGGCGTGTACAGACGTAGGGCATTATTAGGCTCTCACTGCATGATATGGTTTTGGCTAGAGGAATATATTCGTTTGCTTGTATAGTTTTCACGGCAAATCGCAAGCAAAAGGGAAGTGATATGCTTTCGTCTTGATTTAGTCGTTGGATGCTGTAGGCCATCTTCAGGGGGTTGCGTCTAATCCGTGACCGTGCGGCCGATAGGAGAATCCGCGGCAGACGTTTCATGTACACACAATCCAGGCACTAAGCCGGAAACTCTCTTGTGACACGTGCGTGATTTAATATTGTCGCATCACACACCACCAATGTGTGAAACGTGTTCTTGCTTGCTTTCCCACTGTGCGGATTGTGTAGCGTGCACAGAGCGTGGTGAACAAACTAATGTGATTCTGAAGGCTAATCATGTTATAATAGTCATTAAAACTGAAGTTGTGTCAAAAATGTTCTTTTTATCTGCCCTAATTATTGTCTGCCCTTGGTCAAGATGATACCTTTTTTCTGTGGATCTCTCTAAAAATCACATTCACATAATGCTGCAGACCTCAAAGTGACAGCCAAAGAGTTAAGGTCATTGTATGAAGAAGAAACAAACAAAAAAGGCACAGAATTGAGAATTCAAATTACACAACAGCGGGTTGAATATAACACACCGTATGGTCGAGGAAGCATAGCGTCGCGGCGTTACGATTACCACCGACGTCCTGCTGCTGCTGCTGCTGCTGCTGCTTGTCACTCGCTTCTATTCCAATATTGCACCGATTATACGGACCTATGTGTGGTGGAGTGTCATCAGGCATGCATCAGAGGTAGCAGCAGACGCATATGCGGATACCAGTAATGACAAGGGAAGTTCGGAGTATAGTATTTTCCCACCAGCGCACACCGTTCTGAAGTGACGTGGTGAGTGAAGCCGGTAGGTGGGATCTCCCATCACACTGCTGGGCCAAGTTGTGTCGTTGTGCGGGAAGTATGTGTATGCTTCTGTTTTTTGTTACATACCCTTCCCTCGGCGTGGCGGCAATGTGGTGGAGGGATAAACGGATTTGGTTCGCTGAGCAGAACGGTCATAATCGTCCTCCTTCCGGCAGGAAGGGCTCTAGCTTGTGTCAATTGGTGGACACACAAAAAATGTGTCATGCAGACTGCCTAGACGCGGAGGCAGAGGTCAATGACAGTCCGGGGAAGGAAATTTGGCTACTTTTAGTTATTTGAGTATTTGAGATTATTATTTTAAAATGGTTTGATTTGGGACGCTTTAGACGAGTGAAAGTATTTATGCTTCTCAGAAGAACGTTTACATGAAATCGGACAGATGCTTAATTTTTACCCTCTTTCTCACGACCCAGGGATATGCAGTATTTATACGGTGTAATAATTTGTCCCGTTTTAGAAGAAGAATTTTCACATCATTCAAATGTACCACCTCATGGATGACCACCGATGTGTTTCTCATTTGAACCACGGAGAACCTCACGGATGAGCTGAGCTGCCGGAACACAATGGGGTGTTTGAAGAATTCCCAACCTTTCCCGGGACTCTCTTCGGCCGGGAAGAAGGGATTATCAATAGTACAGTTTGATTAAAAACGCGTCCAAGCTTATTTGGCTTTAGTTGTTGGAAAATGCCATGCCAAAGACGTCGACCCTAACCGGAGGGGGAAATGATGGTTGGTGTGAAATTTTCCCAAGCATAAATTAGCAAAAAAAAAAAAGACGAGCATTCGCTGGCTCTTGCTCTCTCCTTCTTTCTCGTTCGGTACATCATTTGATACCTTGCTACGGCAACGACAGCAGCAACAGGCGCGCCGCCGTCTCGAAGGTCAAAAGAAACGATGAAGACGGAGCGATCGTGGAGAAAAGAGCGTAACGAAGGAATTCGCTAGATTTGGGTTTTATTTTCCCCCTTGCGATGTGGTGCGGCCGGTCGGGCTTCTGGAGCAAGCGATTGCACTGTGAATAATACGCCAGTTTCGGAAGGGGAAAGTTCTAAGTCAAAATCTCATCTCCCTACCTTTTATAAGGATGTTGGGATTTTCTTCACGTTGTGCCTTGAGGAGAGTGGGAAAACGAGCCGCACAAGAACGACTGGTGGGAATTCTTGGCATCTCGGTGCGAATTTATAATACCTAAACGACCAAGAGCGTACACACAGCCATCTCTATTCGTCAACGCAGCTCTGACAGGGGGCACCACCAGGGCTAGGGTTTGTGACGACCATTGTTCCGAAAATCGGTGCCATATACTCATTGTTATTTACCCCATATGGATGTGATACCTCTCGTGGAAAGGTTGTGGTAGCTCGGTTAAGAATTTGCGTGCTGCAAAACCGAACCGATGGTGATTTTCTGCGCCAGTCGATGATGACGGAGTTCGTTTTCCTGTAGGAAGGAAATCCGTTTTTTTTTTAATGTAGGGGGCGTCTGTATTACTCTCACACTCAAGCACGAAATGGCTCGCCTTCATATAGGCGATAGAGTGGTAGGGGTGTGTGGTATATGTATGTGTGGCATGATCGTTACCACTTTCTGACTCATGATAAATAACAAATCAGTTTACCAGACAGTTCCCGCTCCGTAACAAGTGCTGTGCCCTTGTTGTATTAGATGAAAATATTTTTTTATTTATAGTAAATGTTGATGCTACAGAACTACATTCTTCAGAATATAAAAATTAGCTTAAATGTTCGAAACAAAGAACAAAGAAATTCAATGTAAAGAAACCATGCCTAACCTTCGGTTTGCGTCAACACGGCAGGCAAAACCCTTTCGAGTAACCATCCATCTAATACTGCATGATAATCGCTTAAAAGGTTCACATACCAGTAACCTAAAACCAGGCGTCAGTCTCGACCTTCTACCATTCGTCTATCGGGGGCTCCTTGGTTAACTTTCGATTGGGTACATATTTGCCATTGCATTGCTGTACCACACATATCGATATATCCACCACCATGCAGCTATGCACAAGAAGCCAACATTGCATTGCATTAGTGTGGCCCCTCGTCGTAGCTGCTCGTGGTCGTCGTTGTGTTGTGTTACTGATTGGTCGGGTTCTACCGACCGACCTGTACTGCATGCAATATTGAAATATTCTACCATCGCGGGGGAAACCCTGGGAATTTCGTAGGCTTGCTGTATCGCAATGCATGCGATACATAGTTGTATTTAATAACGATTGAAACAGTAGACCTAAGGGTCCTATACATATGATGCATTACAATCGTATCCTCGATTCCTTGTTTTGAGGGGGAACGGTTAAAGGCTCAGGAATGATGAGATCGTGTGAATTTCGTGTTTCGTTTTATTGCGATCTTGCAGCAGAGTCTTCTGATCGTGTTTACTTTCTCCTGGTAATGAACTGCATGGTCAAATCATTGAGTGGCGGGTCACCTAGGAAAGGTCAATTCATACATACTGCTTGGCTAGAAACAAATGAAGGAGGACAATTAAGGGGTGCCCAGAATGGGGTGATTCTCTCGACGTCTTCCATAACCTTATCCCATTAATCATGTTTTGCATATTAGAATGGTTTGGTTGTATGTAAACCTTCCGGGCACACTAATGATATCCGGCGTCATCATGGCTTAACAACTATTGTTACATAATTTGTCGCGACTTCATGGACGCACCAAACGCAAACTGTCCCGGAGACGAGGAAAATTCATATACACATTACATATAATGTAAAATGATGTTCTTAGTACAGTGTTACTTAAAGCGTTAAAGTTGTCGATTGGTTACTTAAGTCCTCTCCCTTTAAATATAAACACGTATGTTTTATTCGCTAAACTGATTTTTAGTGGCCTAATAATCTAACATGGGAATGAAAGATTACTTATCTGTTATGTGAAGAGTAGTTGAAAGATTTTTAGAATGACAAAGAATACATCAATCTGAAAATGGCGTTTCGAATGACTTTACCTTTGGGATAGTCAAGAAAATCCTCTCCATTATATCGTATCTTAAGTGCAGTAATTAAATAAGAACAATGTCTAAGATACTCCTGGAGAAATTCCACATTCATCCGTTAAATAGTTTATAAAATCAAAAATAAAAAGTAAAACATTTCAAGCTCTTGGGTGGATATAGTGTTGGGTCTGTTCTGCAAGCGGAGCTAGACGCACATTTAGATATTGAACGTTGAAGTGGTGTGTGGTGTGTGGCGTCAGGTAAGCTTTGGGTAGCGTCCATACTACCGGTGTATTGGTGCGCAAACAAACATGCCAATACCGTTACCATAGCAAGAAGGGTAGGGCTGTAAAACGTTACACGATCACCCACACTGCTCAAAGACGGCGGCAGCAGGTTCCACGAGAGAGCGAGAGAGTTTTTAGAGAAGAAAAAAAACACAGCAATTTGTGTTTGGTTATTTCGATAAGCTGCATTCGGTACGGTGGCCACATTGTCAGTATTAGGTTACATATTCGAACCACGCACACACGACCCCGAGTACTCGCTATTGGTGTGAGAGAGGGCACACGGCTTAGCCTAACGCCACCGTCGAATACATCTCTGCGCGACGTCATTATCGAACCACCGCCGTGTTTCAGTGTTCTGTTGGTTTGCTGCTGCTGCTGCCGTGTGTGCGTTTCATTTACGAACGCAGTCAAAGCAAGCGGCAGCGGCTGGGCGTTTTTTGTTTTGAACGTCGGCAGCAATACCTTCGTTAGTACGCGGCGTGTGTATTATATCTGCCGTAGACATAGCAGAGCTGACGTCGTCAAGACGGTGTCAGGGTCGCGTACACACCATATCACGGGAACAAGTAAGCGGCAAGCTTTTCAAAGGAAACCACCCCATCCAACCTGGCTGGAGGGATGTTTCTTTCTTTTTTTACTATAGTAAGTGATCAGTGCAGAGATCGAAAACAGTCCTACGGGGGGTGTTTTAGGAAGGAAAAGCTGGAATGCTACGTAGTCAAAAAAAAACCCATTAATCAGTAAGAAGTGGTGCAAAGAACTGGGTATAAGCGGAATATGGAACAGTGTGGTAATAACTTAGTTGAGATCGTTTTTTTTTGTGTTCGTGATAAACATTCGTCTTAGGAAGTGCATGTGCGGGAAGTTTACTTTCCGTAGGCATCAGCACAACTGCTGCCGGATAAGTGGTGTGAAAGTGGATTTGAATTTAATTTTCTCACATTTAAACGCCCATTTACAAGAAATGAAATAGCTTCTCAGTGTTTCAATGAGCGAGACATGTCGTTGATGAGCGTAAATCCCATTCCAGGGGTAATCCGGAAATACAATTATCGATCACCGTTTCATAATCGCGCCGCACTGGATCGATACGCATATTCCCCCCTGCGAACTCATAATTTGAATACTTTTGCGGGTTTCTTACGCTTATGCATTTTGAAATAGGTGTTACCTTCGGTTTCGGAATGGGTCGTATGATTCAACACACAATCCATCGCACAATGCAGATTTTACAACAATTCGTAGTCGTAAATGGGATGTGAAATATGGCAATAAAAGTAGTTTAATGTTTGATCCAGACAGAAACATGCTTTTCGGATCATTGTTATCTGAGAGTGCCAGGTACATTTCAGTAACGGAATGCTGTCGTCATGCCATGGATTATTAGTCAGTGCAGGTGCGGACGAACCTAATTACTATGGCTTACGAAACGTGATACACGTGATTTGGTGTGGTTTTCTTTAAATGAGTAAGCTAATATTATAATCTGTTCAGGGTAAAGTTATTTTTACGCAAAATTAAGTATTCTCGTTTACGTCAATCAGTTTCAAGTTTTCAACATTTTCTCAAGAAATTCGGTCTGCTTTCTTTCAACTGACGTTAGTCGCTGTTCTTGGCGTAAACAAATCGAATACTTATTCACACGTCCGCGACGTTCTCACGTATATCATCAATCGACGCATTTTTCTTTTACAGTGAAAACCTTCCAGCAGAAACCAGACAAAGTGACCGGTTCTTATGAGTCATGACATAAACATGACCAAAGCTCGCTCTATCTTCACGCTCCTAACCACCGTGTCCGGTTGAATCTTAAGCGACAGTGCTTTATAACTTGCAACAATCCGTCGTTACTTTACGATTGCCGCTGGCCGCCTGTGGTGCAACAAGACATCACACCCGAGAGAGAGAGAGAGAGAGAGAGAAAGTGAGAGAACTCTTGGCCACAACAAGCCATAGTGTGCCATACTTGCAAAACGACGTCGACATCGAAAGAAGCAGTACCGTTGTAAAGCACACCATTTAGCAGAATTAACTTGAACGATTTTGCTTTACAAATGCTTAACGTGCTTTTCTTAATGTGATAAATCAGCAGCTAATCAGTGAAGGCTTTGGCACACGCGGAAGACAACAATTTCCTACCTCAGTTCAGTCGTTGAAGGTTGAAATAACTCGAAGGGAAAGAGCAAAATCGCTCTACACCAATATTAGAAGAAATTACCTCGAGTGCTTTGTAAGCGCAGATTTGCTTCACTAGAACAGCGACAAGATGGGTAATTCGAATTCATCACACGAACCTCTGGAGCGCGGTTTTACCCGCGGAACGTACGGAGATGTTAAAAATGCGGTTAGTACAAATTCAACACTCATTACAATACTACTGGCGGTGTATCCTTTCACAATATATACATATATTCACTATATAAACATAATATATTCTATCGTTTCAATTGTAATAGTTTATCAAATAATAAGATTTGCTTGTTTGCTTTACCTATGATGTTGCAGAAATCAGCTTCATTCCGACAGAGTAAACGATCGCCTAAGAAAATGGATCGATTGCGCAAATCATTCCGAGATTCATTCCGTAGACGCAAGGACCGTGTCCCAGAGGCGGCAAAGCCCCACCAATGGCAATCGGACGAGCAGGCAGTTCGTTCGGCTACATGCACTTTCTCGGTGAAGTACTTGGGATGCGTTGAAGTATTCGAATCTCGTGGGATGCAGGTGTGCGAGGAAGCGTTGAAGGTGCTACGGGTAAGTCAATTCCATCGCAATATGGCTGCAGAATATAATCAAATGTATGTGTTTTATATGTTTTTAGAACTCGAGGCGACGTGCAATACGAGCTCAGCTGCATGTGAGCGGCGATGGACTTCGCGTGGTTGAGGATGATACTAAGGGGTTGATCGTAGATCAAACTATCGAAAAGGTTTCGTTCTGTGCGCCGGATCGTAATCACGAACGAGGCTTTAGTTACATCTGTCGGGATGGCACAACGCGTCGTTGGATGTGCCACGGTTTCCTGGCCAGTAAGGACTCCGGTGAGCGACTGTCTCATGCGGTCGGCTGTGCGTTCGCAGTATGCTTGGAGCGCAAGCAGCGTCGTGATAAGGAGTGCGGTGTCACGATGACATTTGATATGAAAAATTCCACCTTTACGCGTACCGGCTCCTTCAGGCAGCAGACAATGACGGAAAGACTGGCAGGTGGGACCGATACAGCGGTTGTTGCCCCGCAGCAGAACAACAACGCGCCGAAACCGTACAATCCGTTCGCGATTGAGCGACCACACGCGACACCCTCGATGCTGGAACGTCAGGGAAGCTTCCGTGGATTCACGCAGATTGGGTCGGCCTCCCCGTTCAAACGTCAAATGTCACTGCGAATAAACGATCTTCCGTCCAATGCCGAACGACAGCGGGCTTTTCTCGAACCAGGCACTCCCCAGCGGACGACCGTTTCGCCCATTCCGGAGGTATCTCCGCAGCCCACGGACACCGTTAGTCAGCTGTGCCAGGAACTGAGCCAGGGATTGTCGCTGCTTACCAAAAACGATACGGATGATTTTTATCTGAACAAAGAGCTGCATCTTAAACCATCGGTCACAACCGCCACTACGAACATCACTTCTAGCACAATGGCAACTTCCTCAACGGTGACTATGAATAGTTACGTTCCTGGGCTACTGGCTCGCAACGGTCCGAGCGATATTGGTCAGCCTGCATTACCGAACTTGCCGACGCTATCAGTCGTGCCAACAATCCCACCACGATCTATTTCGCCGCTCAACAAGCAGCAAACGCTGGATCTATCCGCCCTTGCTAGTCACAGTGGCAGTAGTGCAAGTAATAATACGACTCACAGCCTTGGCAGTACCGGTGGTAACAGCAGTAACAGCAATAGTACCGCAACCATTAATCCGGTTAGCAGCGGTGGTTTCCCAGCAGTGGCAGAAACGATAGTGGTCGCTTCTACTACCACATCCTCCTCGTCCAGTGGAGTCGTTCCGGTCGAAACGGCATCGCCTTTGCCTAATCCAGAACAATGGTTGGGACAGATTGTGAAGAACGTATCCCCTTCTCCACGGCGAGCCCCTCCACTGCACAACCGCGCAAAGTCACTGAACGCTGCCGATCCGTTTGACGCTGAATGGGTAGCTGATGTAGCGAAGCCGGAAATACATAGCACGAATCCTTTTATTTCGCCCCCAAAACCTCCGGCCCAGACGTTCCAAGTGCATCTGTAAAGTGCAGTGTCATCGCTGGATCGCTTGCTCCGTCACTACTGCCTACCTATTGCCTTTTCTGGGCCGAGGGACAGAGCAAGCATCGTAACAGTGGAAACGCATTCCGTGCGCTTTCGCCTTTCCTTGGTGCTTTCGGGGTGTTTATTATGTTTTGGGGTAATCGTTGAATGGTAGCTAAGTGTATCTGAATTATTTGATTGTTATCGCACCACATCGATGGAAAGCTTGCCGAACCCGGAAACCAAGGGACGAGCGACTTGTCCTCGAAAACGTTGCGATTTATTGTTTAAGCCAGACACGTTACACTCTGGGACTATATCTACTTACGTGCGACTAGCTCCGGTGCTGTAACACTACTTAAGCGTAGTTTTGAACGAAACATTCTCATGAGCAGCATTTTATTATATGATCCTTTTTTTTCCTACTTTATCCAACGAACGGGCGATTGAGTGAACTTATTCTACAACTTTGTTTTCTTACCTAAAGTTGACACTGGTAGAAATGCTTACGTTTAAAATCCAGTTTCATTCCGATACGATAGCAAATTATCTGATTTGAGATTTACAAAAAGAAGCGTCCTAATCCATGTAGACATTCTCATGTACTCCATCGTTATTGCGGTATTACTTTATCTTGTCTTAAACTTGTACGACCCAGTTCTGTCTACAGAACAGCATATCCAAGAGAATGTTGCTAGTATTTGTAATGAAGGTAGTAGCTTCATTCGAGAGCGGTAGGCAAACCTATACTTAAACCTAGCCCAATCTATCTGCTAGCAAACGCAATATTGCTATTAACAACCTAAGCAGCTTAACCTACTATTAACCCGAACAAATGGAAATAAAATGATCAGCGATATGGCTTATAAAGCTTTACCTGTAGTGTATCTATCCGCTGGCTGTGCTAGGCTCCCCGTACCGGAAAAAAGCACGCCGAAATAGCTATGAAAATATTGCTTTGAATTGGTTGCGTAGCAGAAGCGGAAACACGGACACGGGAGTCGCACACGATTAGAGGTACCAAGCAGCCAGTTGCAAGTAATCACAAATAAAAAGTCTAGTTTAAAAGCTGCAACTGTAGCGAATAGTATAAATTAGCAGTACTGCACAAATTTAGTTGCGAATGGGCCTGTATGGAACAGCAATGCAAATGATCCAAATTCCCGCAAGATAACAGGCCGATCTAATGTACTTAATTGAAAAAAAAAACGATAAACGTCTAACAATACCAGCCTATCAATCGTTAGCAATTGCAAGCGATAATGAAATTTGCGGTTGTTTGGTTTTGCTGAAATGAAAGTGACCAGCAAGATGGTAATAACCAAATAAGAAATCTGGCATACAATCCTGTTCAACTTCTGGCAGTCGTGTCTAAAACGGGAAAAATTGAAAAGAAAAATATAGCAAACGTATTGTGATTACTAATATATACAACTATTAGCATAAAATTATGGTAATGAAATAAGAAGGAGCAAAGTAAAGGAAACATTAAAAACAAATTTAACAATTTGATGAAATGAATTAAATTACGAAAGAAGTATTCAGCACACGAGAAATCCTTCAAACTACAAACGAAGAAAAAAAATCATCTCAAATGAAAGGACACAACATTGACAATGAACATGAACGTTCTTGCGTGCCTGTTCTAGTTAATTAAGCATGGAAATGCTACGCAATAGTATGCTACGCCTGTCCTGTAGAAACTTTTCTGTCTATTTAAATTGTTATCGTTTTAGGTTCAGCTGGCGATTAGAGAGAAAAACAGCAGTGATAGCGAATGTAAATTCAAATGAAAACATCATATCCTTGAGATTGATGTATTTGCGCTTGGATTATATTTTGTACAGCAATTAATTTTACACAGACATTCATTTTACAGCTTTTGCTTGTAGATATGTGTAAATATATGATAGGAATGAAGGTGTTTAACCTTCCTCGTTTTGCTTTACGCGATCGCCCTTTGAAGAAGTTGTTCAAGTTGGTCGATGGTCTATAAAATTGTTTTTTTTGCCGTTTGTCAAATAAGAAAATGAGCCGCATGATTGAAATTAAATCAATGATGAAGTAATGGGAATAAGCTGTGTCTCTAAACACAATTTCACCACAAAATACAGAAACATGTGAATCCTGCTTTGCTCTGATAATGCAAGTAGCGCTGATAGATAAATGCAATTACTTCTACTGTCTATCAAATAAGCAGATTGTCATCCACAGATTGTCCAAAGTTTCAATGCATTTGATGCATTTAGTTTGAAAGAGACCGAGTGAAATAAGAAAAAGAAAACCCATAATTTGTCCCATAAGTGCACCTGCCAAAGCAGTTATCCATGAAAGATTTGGACTGCTGCGTATTATTACCGAAATTTCGAAGACATATCAATTTTCTATCCACTTTAGATGATGCAAACACCTACCGGACGCTTGCTACTAGTATATGAATTAGCGAGACTAATTTACGAGTCAAAGCAAAATTAAACTCTCCCGAAATTCTGCAAAAGAACGAAACAGTATACACTTATATACACCGAAAAGAGCTTTTTTTGATTCCCAAATCTGGCTCTCCGTTTTGTCAAACACTTATTGAATGTTTTTATACACAATTTACCATTGGGGCAATAACGCTCTCAACATGCAAACTACTGGAGCACTGGTATTGGAAAGCTTCTCATCATTGGATATGGCACACATAATACATTACAATGTAATAGTCGTATTGAAAGGTTCGAAGCAAAGAAAACATACACACACACACAGGAACGATAATAATATTTACTGATGAGTTCATTTCTCATCGTACTCGATCATTTCATCGTAATCCTCATGATACTACTGGGTACGCTTATTTACTAAACACGCGTTGTTATTAACACGGCAAACAATATTGTATTGACTGATGTTCGCGTTCCGCGGCAGCACGTTAATTGAAAGTGATGTATAATTGTAGCATCTTTTAATATCACACCATAATTCAAACAGACGAAACCCGAATAAATGTAACATGTTGGATAGGAAAGTCCAACAGAGTCCGTTTATGAAACAAAAATGCATAGATCAAAAAGGCAAAACACGTGAGACCACGCCTGGCAGGAGGATAAACCGTCGGAATGGCATATCTTGCGAAAAGCTCTTAGTTGCAAGGGAACGGGCGCAAGGTTCGCGCATCAACCCGACTGCACTAGTAAGGCAGCGATTTGCGTAGCGAAACGAGAACAACGGTACCAATTTATTGAACTGTTATTGATGATATATATATACACACATAATTATGAAAATAAATCAATATTCAAAATGGAAATCAAAAACCAAATGTGTGTTGAAGGAAAAGATGATGAAGAAGAAGTCTTATGCTACACCAATGCCAGGTTTCAGCAGGACGAAGTATTCTTACGATGTAAATTATATAAAAAAACATAGTAAAGAAATTAGCGTCAGCCCAAGACGATCAGCCGAGTTCCACCAAGCAATTAGGGGTCTTGATCCATCGAATACTACAATAGTATTCTCTAGTATCCTTTATGTCGCTCATCACGATCCCACCAATGGGTCGGTCACACCACTTTTCAAGTCAAAAATCTGAAGGCCAGTTTATCTGGTACCAACATCATGTTCCAGGGCACTACCCTCGCTAGCAACTATATCTAGTATATCTGGAAGGAGATCACATGCAATCATGAATGAATTACTCAATATTGTGATGCCAACTGCAGTTATCCTTTGCAGGACAATTACTGTAACATTAAACTGATGTTTTAACATACACATCACACCTACATTTGCAGTAAGGTAAGTTCTATTAATTTGCTCCCATTATTGACTTGCCCGGGTAATCTGGTGTATGAATAAATCCTTTTAAATAACAACATCTTTCTAACGCTTTGAGAATGTATGTTGGGTGCTCTGAGCTCATTTGTTCTGCTTGTGCAGTACTAATGTTCGTTGGATCTTCAAAACAATCTTATAATATGGGTAGCTGATATTATAAATTTTCAACACCAAGGTATCATTGTGATAGAATTGTTTAATTTTCTATGTAATGGTCTGAGTGTAATGATACGACAGACGACGTATACACCCCAAAAATGAATTTCTATGCCAATTTAGCAATGGACCAGTCTGTTTGAGCATATTTATCCTTTCCTGTATTATAATTCCAACGTAATTAACCTGAAAATGTAACTGGCGGGAAAATCCAAAACATCGGCAAGTTAGTTGAAAAATGGAAATTATAGACCCCTTCCAATCCATATGCACCTTTCACCCCACCAGTACAAGATCCAGATTATTGTCAGTCTCACCAGAATTTGCTTACAAATATTCTGATTGTTTGCAGATGGTTTATATTTAGAAACTTATTCTATTGCTCCCTCTTAACTACCGTATCCTTCCTTATTTGCAAACACCTTGCAACACAAGACCTTTCTAGTGATTGCTTTACCTTATATGTTTATATGAAGTGCTTATATGTACTTCCATACAAATGGTTTAATGTACTGAATGATTTTTGGGTTCACAATTTCCTTTATCTATCCACTTTATCAGATTGAAACAAATAATTTTTGTTCGAAATTTATGAAATTTTCACTGTACTCCTCTATACTCTAGGACACAAAGGCTTACTAACAGAAGTATTATATAGATTTATTGCTAAACTATATGACTGCAGGAGCCAGAAATCCTTTGTTTCACAGAGCTATCCAGTATTACAATAGAATGCCACTGAAAATTGATTAAATCCTGAACGACTCCAATAGTGCGTTCCCCTATCTGTACGATTCCCCTACATAGGTCATAGGTGGATTTGTAAATTGGGCTTTGTCTAGTTTATCTGTTATCCGAGTTTTCGACTGCTTGCCCAATCCCTTAGTTGGCTTAGGCTACATAGCAGAGCTCCAGACCATGTCTATATCATCAGCGTATGCCAGGACATTTGTTGACTTATAAAAATGGTTCCCAAAGACTTCAACTTCGAGCCGAGGATTGCCATCTCTAACATCAAGTTCAATAGGAGACAGTCTGTCGATCTCCCTGATGCAAGCCGTTGGTGGTAGCAAAATGCCCTGAGATTTCTAGGTCCACCTTCAACAACGTCACATAGTCAGTCTAACTAGTGTGATCAGCTGACGATCAGGATCAGGATTTTAAAAACAGTTCATTGTATCTTATGTCGATGAATGTATGAAGAGATAATACTTTTTTTTGCATTCTACGGTTTTCACCAAGAGCAGTCACTTGCTTAAGATCTGGTCAGTGGTGGATTTTCCGTTCGTCTGATTCTTCTTTGGTAGTTTCCGACTACCTTTCGACGTTTTAGATAAGTCCATCGTAAATAAAAAGCGAACATATTGTATAGGGGGTACTTAATACCGTAATTCGCAATATTACCTGTTTCCCTTCTAACCTGCAATCAAATAGGACTTGAAACCGCTTTGAAAATAATGAAGGTACTTCTATCCAACTACAAAGTGCCAAAGCGGTAACGTGGGTCATCATTATTTAAGTAAAGAATGAAATAATATGACATTATAATAATATAATCGAATTTTGTAGAAGAAGTTATGTTGCTAAATTATACTTAACGAGCATGGAATTTAAACAATATCGGACATTGATTCCCCCGGTGATCCTTTATGAACTCGAATTATGGACCATCCGAGTGAGAGATGCAAAAGTTCTGGGTGTGTTGAAGCGACGCATTTTCGGGAACATTTTGGACAATGTGTTTGAGCATTTTACGTGGAGGCGAAGGATGAACTGCGTAGTGAGGTGCTCTCTAGAGTACCCAAGACTGCGAACCGATTCCGACTATTGTTAGTCCGATTTCGACTCCGGCAAATGGAACCACTAGATCTACCCGGAGTCGACCGGAGTCAGAGTCGTCCGGAGTCGTTTGGAGTCGTCCGGAGTCGTTCGGTGTCGAAGTCGTTCGGAGTCGTTCGGAGTCGTTCTGAGTCGTCTTAGTCG
>KI921093.1:5449-17719 GCA_000473525.2 Anopheles melas | reverse complement strand
ACACACACACACACACACACACACACACACACACACATAAATAATGACCATCGCCGAAACGATGAAACGTACTCCATCATCATCTTCCGGTAACACCGGCGGACAGTGATGCTACACACCTGTGCTCATCCACAAGCCGAAGAGACAAGTCGCCGAATCAGGTACGCTTTTTTTTTGGCAAATATGATGCATAAAAAAGGTCCACCGTGTTGCGATGATACAGCGCCAGAGGATGGAGTACGACTCTACTAGCTACTGTGCAGAAATTTGTTTTATGCCCGGCGTTGCCTCCGTCACAAGGGCTCTTAAATGACCGCCCGGAGGACTGTTAGGAAAAGCGCAGAAATAAAATATAATGAAGAACAACACTTTCGGAAATTATGCACCGTCACTAAACCGTACTATCGAGGCGAATTGTTTTTTTTTTTTTTTTTGATGAGTCTATGCTTGCGTGAAACCAGCTGCGAGGACAATGCAATAACGTATACTGTAAATATATTTGATTAACTATTATGTATTAGATTCCCAAATAGAGTTTTGAAGTATAGTTTTATTAAATGTTGTCATGAAAATAACAATGAATACACCGAATAATACCAACTCCATAGACCACGAA
The DNA here is from genome assembly GCA_000473525.2 of Anopheles melas. Taxonomy (NCBI): domain Eukaryota; kingdom Metazoa; phylum Arthropoda; class Insecta; order Diptera; family Culicidae; genus Anopheles; species Anopheles melas. The sequence continues at coordinate 17,103 of KI921093.1, read as the reverse complement.
CAGTCACGATAAACAGTACTTGCACTTGTCGCAAGAACTTACTAACGCACACGAATCAAGGTTGAAGCAGTAAGTAAGTTATATAAACGAAATTCAATCGCTTTCTCAACACAAAATCACCTCAGACCGTAAGCCAAATCTGGTGCACGGTTCAACATACATTCTGAGAGTCGAACACACAAACCAATGCAAAAAATGGCAGTGTTCCTTTACTACGACTTCAGCATCCGAACTGGTGCTTTTTTGTGACTTTGTACGGGAGTAGTTAAGCTGAAATGCTGCAAGGTAAATCCAAAGCTGATCTGTAAAACCGTTTCTGACATCATTCACTGGGCAGTCTAAGGTTGGATTCACGTCAGGGAAGCCCCACCACAATAACGCACGATACGACGTTGGGAACAATGTCGTCACTAGGGACGTCATACCGTTTGGGACTAGTTTTGGATGGGGGCAAAGCATTAAGCTAAACCGAAAAAGGATATTTTTTACCAGATGCTATGAAAATGCTTAGCGTAAATAAAAACAAAGAAGAGATTGTGAGCAATGTTTCTTACTCATACTCACAATAAGTGGTGAAATGTAATAAATGTTCTAAATGATTGAAATTATTGAAGAATTATTCAACTATCAAAACTGATCTGTATGAAGATAATCTGTATGGGAAAAAGGTGAACCATTTAGATAACTTTGCAACATTGGCTGTAGCAATTTATAAAGTCATGTATAAAGTCCTTATCATAATAAAATGTTTTATACGCATTGAGTTGAACTTCTTCGATAAACTCCAAAGAATTAAATTGATCTTTCAAACGTTAAATCAAACGCATAACAGTATAAATCAAATTTACCATTTATACTTATAATATTTATCAGAATATGGCTTATCGTACACCAAAAGAAAGGATATTCATTTCTCTAACTATTGAGACTTTAAAACATGTTAAAATGATTAGTTTAATAAGTAATAAGCCATGTTCTGATGAAAATTTGTTTAAATATAGTAGAAACACCCAACATTTCACGTTCACTTTCACTGGGGCTCTAACGCGGGCTTATAGCGGAAAACGCTTCTTCTTGTGACGTTTCTTCATGCTCGCTCCACACGCCGAGCAATAACAACATCTGCGGAGCAAAGCAAAACAACACATTCCCGTGTTCCCATCGAGGGAACGCCTATCAAAGTCTTTATTAGCCACCGTTGGGAGCGTATCTGTTGCCATCGAATCGGAGCAACTTTTGTTGATTTGAAATAGTTCGTCCCAGGCGTAATTTCTTTCTCCCACATACACACACACACACACACACACACACACACACACACACACACACACACCCACCACGCCCCAAAACACGCCGTCGGCCGTTTTCCAACGCGCACACATCATCCCTGATTGCCTGATGGTTGGTAATCAACACAAACGGCTTCAGAAACGGCCCCCAAAACAACACACCACGTTTTACATCCACGCACGCACATAAAAAAACTCATCCACGTGTGCGTTCGCGTGAGCTTGAAGCGCAAAAGTCTCATTTATACTGTCGTAAATACTCCTCCCAGCGGGACGGGTAAACATGCCTGCCCTGCTGCTCCTACTCGTCCACCCTCGGCAACATTTTCCCCACTCCGCTCTGCCAGCACAGCTACAGGAGGGGTGGCTAACATTCTAAACATTACTAAACCGCTCACTACCATCATTATCGCTAGCATCATTTCCATCATCATCGACATGTATCGTCGTCTGCGCGGTACGGTCCAGGTGCTGAGCCCGGGTGAACGGTGTGCTCCATATTCCCAGGGCAAGGAAGAGCAAGAAAATCACACAAAAAACAGTGACACGTGGCGTCACGTTTACTTTACGGGCTGGAGGCTCGCAACCTAAACCACACACCCGCTCCAATCAAACGCATGCACATACGCCCTCGGGGAGAAATATCATCGGGTCGGAAGAGAAGAAACGGCACCGAACAGGAACAATCATTTGCAGAACTTTGGCTAAACGGGCAACTTCCCGAAAGTGAATTCTCGCACTGTCTTTGTCTCTGTACCGTGTACGCCACAACCGCAACCAAAACCACAAGCGAGCGCAAAACACGATGGAGGAGGTAGCGATTTTTTATGATGCCATCATTTATTCAGCGCTCGTGGAAGCAGCTCCCACACCAGCAAGCATGTCTTCCCGGTGGTTAAGCGTGGTTCTCCCGCTTCGGTGGAGTTCGTAAACGGGGTAAAGATTGCCACAAAACTGCTCTCAATCAACTGTTCAAGCACGTGTACTCGGGAGAGTTGTTGTTTCCAGTGCTCACTCGCACTTCACACCTCCAGCACGTACCGGGTTCCAGGATAGCAGCTGTTTCCTGCTAGCCCGTTTAGCATAAGCGAAGACTTACTACGGTGAGAGGCTAACTGACTCGATGAATATTTGATTAAATTTCTGCCTAATACTTTTAACAACATTAACCAAGCAGAAGTGGCTAGGTACGTACCACGTCCTTCCAGGATTTCTCGATTTGTTCGCCACTAAACGATTCCTGATTGTTTCCTGCATCGATTCAGATTAAACCGGCTATTGTTTTACACCGGAAAAGATAAATTAGTCTGTTTTTTTTTTCATAGCTTGAATAGTGTTTTGAAAGCCGAACAAATAACATAAACCACACACAAATGTGAATTTAGTTCTTTAAAAGATATTCAAATTGATTTATTGTATTGCTTATTAGTACATACTGGCCAACAGTAAATATATGTACTCGCTCATGCTAGAGCTTTTGACCAACCATCATTGCATTGGTGGTCAATGACGATAAGCAACATTATCAATGAATCCATTATTAATTAAACCTGACAATTCTCCGATCGTAATTTATTGAACACAAAGCGGTTTAAGCAATCAAATGAAAACGGTAGGATTATAAGATTGTTTATTAGTTCCTGGCCAGCTACGGTGTATGATAAAATTATTGACACAGGTCAAAGTTTAATAAGAATTAGCATATTTGAATTATTTACGTTTTTACACGTATCTTTAACATAAACGGTTTTATAAAATTTAATCAACATTTGTTGTAGCAGACTTTTCCTCTACAAAGTATTTTTAATGGAGCACTTTGTTGTTTTTAAAGTATAATATTAACATAATGTACATGCATTCAGTATATTAACACATTTGCGATAATTCAAAGGGAGTTATTTCTTGCAAATCATAATGATGATAATTTCACATCAAATATTAACTTATTGATGGAGACGCCTAGTACCTTGTATTGTTGTCTGCAATCAAAATAAAGGTAATAAATGTTCACTAATGAGTCAATCTACCATTAATCTCTATTGGAAGCAGGGACATGATACTCTCATTATCCATTTAATTTTACAATAAAATCTAGACTTAAAGCATTATTTCCTACATAAGCATACAGAAAACAGTTACCTTATTTAAGTAAATCATCCATCAAAGCTGTTGTATTGTAATGACCAACGTTCCTCTACTTAAATGTCAAAAGCTGGTCAAAAATCGTAACAACCGTATTCCTTTTAATATCGTCGAAATGAAGACATGCATATGGTACAAAAAATTGCTCGAAAAAAAAACATCCTTTAGCAACCAATAACGCATAGCCCATCCTTTGCGCATGAACATTTACCGCTTACTAGCGGCCGATGATGAAAAAAAAAACGTATAAAAAACCCTCTGTGACTACCTCTTCCATCTATCGAATGCATAATTACTCGAAAATGAATAATTAAAACTGTCCCATCCTTGTCAGACCGCAAGGCCACAATGTAGCCGACCCGCTTGTCCACCTTCTTCTGGACGAATGTCCTGCTTAAACAAACAAACGCGTCTTTCGCATGCATACACACGTTCCGAGCGTGCATGAAGGTGCGTCACCAAGGCGACAATTGGCGGAAAAAAGCACTCATAAATCATATCCATCACCCCTTCTGGGAAAATGGTACAGGCACACGTGCTTATACTGCGAATTTGATGTGGGAAGAATACACCAACAAATGCAAAGTTATGATAATAGTGCAATATAAAATAAGCATACATGTAAGCTGACACCACAAAATAGATTGGATGTTTGTTTTCTATTGTATTATTGTACAAAAACAAGCCAGTTTTGCTGTTGGGTATTTCAAACAACAACTTAAACAAATTATTTACAAAATATAAGGCCTTACATATGTGCTCGCTTCAAAGAACCTACATCCTCTCTACTAGCTATGTCCTTTATTTCAACTGCGTGACCTGCCACAACAATGTCGTCCATCACTGTCCAGTACGATCGTGAACACTAATTGAAGGCCAGCGGGCAAGTTCACCGCCAGGAGCGGAAATGAAAGCCGGAACGGCCATCAGGAAACCAACTGTCGTCCACCGCCCGCCCGTACCGTTTCATGCAATATTCATAAATCGCAGCAAATTATCACCACGAAACGTGCTCATTAAAATTTCAAACATACTTTCCTCCGTTAGAGCCGCTGTCCGGCATTGCATTTTAGACGACAAGTTTCTATGCAAAACGCTAAGAATCAGCATTATGAAAAAGTTTGAAGTAGCTTAGAATAGTGTGATATTGCTCGAAGTTCTCAAAGTAAATTATAAAGTAATATATTTACTGGATCATGAGGACAACTGCTTCTAAGAATGGTTACAAGAAAATATATCAATTTTGTTTGATAATAATGCTATGAAACGATTCAAAATCATTATTTTATAAGACAATTCATTATATCTTTTTTGATACATAAAAAAGCTTACAACATTCAAACATGTTCTTCAGCATAACGTACAATTAAGCTCAAAAGCTTCTTGCTACACAATAAAGCTACTTACCAAATGCAGCTTTCCATGAAAGCTTCGAGATGAAGGATCTCTTTTGCAAGTTCAGCTGAGTTGCCGGTAGAAACTTTGAAATGAATTGTTCACTCTCAGCACTCAGTTTTTGGCTGGCGTACAATGAACAGTTGTTTTGATTTAGATCCTTTTTTGTTTGCTCAATATCACATCTATTGATTGCGTTGCAATCTATTGAAAAAGAAAGGTCACAAAGCTAGTTTCAACTTAAATCATCCTTTGTGGCGCCCTCTATGAGAAATGCACTCAAACTAAAACAACATTATTTATTCACTCAACACACCTTCCCGTCTGCAGGATGCTTTCGCCTGTATTTATTTGATGCTAGTTTTCGTTTGAACTGTATGAAAAAAAAAGTTCTAAAAGCCACAAAGAACATAATGTTTTTTAAACAAAAAACACCATCTTAACATCTTTGTTGAAACACATAAGAAAAATAAACTATAAAGCTTTACACATAATTTCGGATGCTGGTGTTCAATTCGTTTCACCATTTCCTTACATCCCAGCCCATTTCACTTACTCGTGATAGGTCATGGCGCATCAGTTTACCTTCGCCACCGCAATGAAGTGGTGCCATCGGTTTGGTTTGCTCGAAACCCACATTAGATGGCTGATAAATGGAATCAAAATAAATGATGAATTTTTCATTCCATTTGCCTCCGCGACTGCCACCTATTGTGCTTGTGCTGCACCATGCTGGCTGGCTCACGCAAGCCTACCATCCCAGCACGCCAAGCTGCCGCCTCTAGCCGACCCATTGCGCCCAGCAACCCGTTTGCCAATGTCAATAGCAAAACATTGAAATGAAACCATCATTAGCCTGCTGGCTTTCCACCGAACCAACGGCGGTTCGGATCGATGTGCCCGGGAGGGGGTAAATCCCATTTCATTTGCGTCCGAGCGCACCGTACACAATGCAGGCGTTCGGCCATTTCAATCCCACTGACCAACACGCACACACACACACACACATACATATACACATGCATCATGTAGCCATGGCACCAAAACCTTGCCCATATTAGCATCGCTGCGCTTTCCGGTCGCCTGTGTCTTGGTCGCTTCGATATGGTAAGGGGAGGGATTTTCGCTTTATCCCCCCCCCCCCTGGGTACCACGGTCAGGTGTCACCGTTGCGCCCGGTTTTGGGAATGCTGCAATATCCATGGCCCAGCCCGTCCTTGATCGGAAAGAAAGCAAAGTGCACGGCGAAGGTGCCGTATCGTTTATAATTAATTAGTGGAATTACAATTTGGCCCCCTGCCATCGGCCAATCAATGGACTAATTCTTGGGGCAAAGCTACCGGTGGGGAGGGGTCAGGCCGGGGTATGGTGTGAAGGCGGGCGCGAGATGTTGGACCGGAAGCGGTCGACAGTGTCGTTTCAATCGCATACGTGGTCGGGCTCCGGTTGAAATCAGGTCAGATTAATCCCACCCGGTATTTCGGTGAAGGCAATGGAGAGCGAGCCGCACCAGCAAAATAAAACATTTCCATCCGCTCTCATCCTACAATGTGTGCCTGGTAAGTGGTGACCCACAAAAATCCCCCCCCCCCAAAAACCTTAACTTGACACCTAATGCCACAGAACACGGTACGGTGGAGCGGTTGCCAACAAAGCAAACCCGGAAGCGGTTTTTGTTGTTTGTTTGATGTGCAGATGAACAGATGGTAGCGTTTAATAGGCGGTTAACCTTACCCTGCCAAAAAGGCCCACGTTTTTTGCTTCATTTTTTCATAGAAAACAGGTGAACCATTGCCAACTGTGTCAGCGGCATGGCAGCGATTTGGAAGCCACAAACGTTGACAAGGCGTTCATGGTCACTCACACGACCGGCTGTAAATATTTAAAAGCTAGGCAAGTGTAACCATAATACGCTAATTGTGTCTTGTTGAAGGGAAATATTGTATGTACATCATTAAAAGGTAGAGTTGTTACCGTGTTGTAGTTCGTTGAAATCTAAGCGGAAATTGTATAATGCAATTTAATGTCATTTTAATATAAGAAAGAAAAAGAGCATTAAAACAATGTCGAATCATGATTACCAATTAAAGCCAACTGAAAACACTTTAGGTTTTGGCGGCTTTCTCACTGGTCTAAGGTAGCAGGCACTAGAATAGAACAAACAAAGTTCTTAAGAAATAGAACAAAACAAAGGAAAAAATCGACATAACAAGGAAAAGAAAAGTAAAAGCCCGTATCGTAGCAAAAAAGCAAACAACAACAATAAAAACATTTCTAAAATAACTAAAACTTGACGGCAAACTTGACAATTTGTTTCTTCTAAGTAATAATACGCGGTGTTTACAAACTGTCGCGAACATCGTCAAGTATTATTCAATTTATTATTTTATATGTATTCCTAACTGTACCAGAACCAGAAAAATCGATGATCGACGAACAAAATGATCAGATCATTTTAGTTTATCGCAGCTAATGATTGAATATTACAAAAGCTGATGCTTCCGGAAGTGACGCAACAAAACAGACCAATTCCGTTGCAAGCTCTCAAGCAAAAGCGCTTTGGAACTATTTACGTATGGTATTGAATCATCAAACTTTCTACAAATAGTACTTCTATTGACTGTAGTTCTCAATTCTGTCCGCTAGCTCCCGCCCTCGAGCGCACGCACAAACACTTGCCTGCATTGAGCATTGAGCGAGCGCGCGCTCGGTCGTCTTTGAACCCAACAGCTATCATACATGGTTCATTGTCAACAACCGCCAACACGTACCGGCGCTTCTCGGAACCGCAGAAACAACGTTTGATGTAACAACGTTTATTCGGAAGCATCAACACCTACTGTCCAGCACAAATCTAGAGAGAGAAAAAAAGAAACGGCTTGGCACGGGAAACGGACAAACAAAAAAAAGACAGAAATCTGTTCATGGACAACTTATCGATTAGAATACCCGGGCAATTAATCATACGACCATCGACCAACGAGCACCCCCTTTCAGAGCGCTGGGTTGACCACTCAACTCACACAAGGTGACACACGATCGACACCTCCGCGGAACTGACGCGAACGATGGCCGGACAACAGTGGGGGAAAGAAGGCTGCGTGCAAAACACACAACAACAACAACAAAAAATAAGCACGTCAAACACTTCCGCCACGGGCAGGCCGGAAGGACGGAACCCACCCACCCCATCGAGCTAATCCTTTTACCAAGCCCCCCCCCCCAGCGGTTCGGTCTGATGGTTGAGATAAGAGTGAGCACCGCTTCAGCTGTACGTCGTAAACTTGCCCCACTCACACTGAGCGCACCCGCCTGAGTGCTCGCATCGAAAGCTTTCCGCCCGAAACACGATGGGGCCAGCACTCACGCGGCTCGTTGCCGGCACTTCGGCCGACCCAGTCAGCTGGTCGACTTCGCCCGAGGACTCCCCACGGCGGAAGCTTTTCGCCCTCGCTGCCCTCGCGAATCGACCCGCGTGGGAGGAGCGAGCGAACGTGGGTTGGGTTGGTTTCGCAACGATCGGGTTTCGGTTTGGGTTCAAACGTTCGGGCCGCGCTGCCATTGCTTACCAGGACGTCGTCCGGTACGGTCCCGGGTCCGGTTGCGCGTTTTTTGATGTTGTGTGTCGGATTGGTTTTTTTGTAACTTCCCCTCGCTCTCACCCAACACCACCACCACCACCACCACCACGAAACCAATTACTCTTCACGCGCTCCCACACGTTACCTCTTCTCCAACGAGCAAAAGTTCATCGACGTCACCCAACGCCTTTCCGCTGCCAACAATTACCGTCGACTTTTCTGGCGAGTCGAGAGCAGCGCACAGGAGTGCACTTGCAGCCCGACGCCACCACCCACTGCAACCCCTGCCCGTTCCGGCAATTGTGTCTGCTCTCCTGCTCCATTTACCACTATTCGTTTCATCGGTGTCGTGTAAATGCGTATTTAAATGTGTCCGTGTGTGTGTGTGTGTGTGTTCGTGTGTCGTTCGTATGTCGCGATTGTTTCGAGTGCTTTGTGTAATGCATCCCTCTCCCCCCCCCCACACCTCCCTGCGTGAAATGGTGATCATGAACAACAACAACAACAACAGTGCGCAATAAGAAGAAAAGTAACGCAATGAAGCTATTTGAGCAACTCTGAGCAAAGTAATCACCCCGAAAGTCGGTCCCTTCCCAAACAACAAACGTTCAATAACGCTGGCTTCGCGCGTCTGACTCACGAGTACGCGTCCTACCAACAACAACAGTAAAAAATCGTCACAACTGTGACGAAACTTCACGAACAGCGCTCTTGTGCCCAACCAGCCGGGCGGCCCGATGCCGAAGGTACGCGCGTGTCTACGGCTTTCCACTGTTTTGGAGGCGAAACTGTCGCTCGGATCGGTTGCAACAGTTCAGTTGACGAGTGCGGCCCGTCGATGCACACCACACCGCCCACGGTTCTGCCAGGATACACCCTAGACATCTTCCCTCTTGCCCATCCCCCTCACAACAACCAGCACGACACAAACCTCTTCGCGTGGCTCGCAATTGCTTTCATCACCTTCCTCTTCAGCATCACAAAGCAATACTGCTTTTCACAGTGCGTCTCCGACTGTGCGACTGTCTTGCGTGTGGTCTTTGCGCACTATATTGCATCCCCGATCGTAGAGCATCGGGAAGGTTGCGCAAGGGCTCCACAGTGAAGAAGATTCGATTGGATACAGTTTTTGGTGTTCAGCGGGTGCAGTTCCGTTTCCATACCGAGTTGAACACTTCTTCGACTCCACGACTGCTCGAAGATGCTCGAACGATCATCGTCAAGGTGCTGGTTACGCAAGCTGCCAGAGATGCAGAACGAAGGATCTCGTGCAGTGTGTCTGTAAAAGTATGCAAAAGTGCATCGGCAATAAGAAACCAACAAGCACACACAAACACACGAATAATTGCATTCCCACTGTTAGCTGTGTTTGGTTTGAATAGTCTCTACTTTCTGTGATGTGTAGCGGCTTGTTTTTGCTCCAAAATCGGGACACTCTTATACTCTGCACAAAAGAAGCCTTACGATAAAATTGGACCAACTTGTATCTTTTAACACCACAAGAAGAACGTTGTGTAATAATAACAACTACAGCACAGCGTTGCAATTGCACTGTTTTACCCGTCGCGCTCGCGAAACGGATCCAACTCGCCCTCTTATCAGTGCTTTACTCCAAGTGCTTTATTGCCCGCTGCGGGAATGCTTACTCTCGGGCACGGGAACGCCCTCCCATCACCGCGGGCACACCAGCTGCAAGTTTGATAATCAAAACTTGAAGGCAATAAAGTGATGCGTTCTCCGAGACGAACCGTTCGGTACAGTACCGTGTCGCCACAGTACCGAGGAGAGAACCATTTCGTCTGCTAAAAGATGTCGTGCAAAGGGTGCAAACGAAGCTGCAAGTAATGACAAATAGTGCACCGTGCATTGAGTTGATCCAATTGTGATTGCAACTGCTAGCCGTGCAGTATTTTCATGCGAGTGAAGGGTAAAAAATGTGATTTTAAGTGCTGTGAAGTGTGTGTGTGTGTGTAAGTGCGTGGTGTGAACGACACGGCATGCTGTTAGTGATGGTGCAACGCGCTGCAAACCGACCAGCAGCCGTCGGATAAGCGCAGCGGTCTCGGTGTATCAGTGTTGGTGCTCTTTTTTTTGTTTTTGTTTCCACCTACGGTAAAGCGATCGTCGAAAGGTATTTTGTAACGAATGGGGGGGAATTTCTTTATCTTTCTTTCTTTTCACAATCCCAAACGACCGTTGTTTGCTTTCACGCTAAATGAAAAACGGTGTACGAACACGTACCACAGAAACCCTCCCACGAAACGTAATTCATCGTTCGTCAGTACTAACACAGCCTTGAAAAGAGAGAGAGAGAGATAGAGAGAGAGAGAAAAAAAAGAGGAAAAGAGAACGCACCTCGTGGGAAAACTCCAACGAATTCCCTCTCTAACGCAATCGACCACCGAGAACACAGTTGATGACGATAAAAAAAAATGTCGCTCTTTAACAACTCAATCCATATTCTTCCCCGGCTGCCAAAGTATATGAAAAGCGACACAATTTGCTGCTTTTCCTTCTCAATACTCTTTGGGGGCACGTTGAGGACTAGAGCTCAAAGTTGATGTATCAGCAGTACTCGACTAACTGTTCCCGGGTTACCTCAAAACAAAAGCAAAATAGTACAAAAAGGAAACCCTGAAATACCCCAGACCGGGGAAAACCGTCCATCCACTGATTGACCTTGTGTATGTGTGTGTGTGTGTGTGTGTGTGTGTGTGTGTGTGTGTGTGTGTGATGACAAAATCCATCCAGCCGAACACCGAAACCGGTCATGATCCCGGGCCAACAAAAAAGGAAAAATAAACATTAAACGAACCGGATGGACAGTTGTAATCGTGGGAAAACAGGGAATAGACAGGATTTGGGTGGGAGTTGCCCAAACCAAGCAAAACCAACAACAAAAAGTGCCATCTACAAACGGCAAAAAGGAATAAAAATGGTAAAAGCTTCGACCACAGCTTCGAGCTTTGTCACTGGGGGGGGAAAAAAAGGAACGGAAAATATTTGATTTATACACCAATATGTTTTGGGGGATCCTTTTTGGGATGGGATTTTTTCATCTTGATTTAAAGGAAAAACGTTTGCACCGAAAAAGTCCCCAGATCGAACACTAAAAATAGCCAGTTTGGTATTCAAAAGATTTTTTGTTTGCAAAAATGAGGAAAATAATTTCTGTGCTGCAACCTGTTCCCTATTGGACGTGTTTAATTTCAAACAGCGTTTTAAAAACAAATCTACAATTTGTTCT
>KI921092.1:9781-21043 GCA_000473525.2 Anopheles melas | reverse complement strand
CACACACACACACACACACTAGACATTTTTTCGGTTGCTATGGCGCGCGCGGTTGTTGTCATTACGTAATCGGTGGAGGATGTTGATAGGGCAATAATGGCACGCCCGCGGCCAGGGGAGCGCAACACTGGGCGAGCACGAGCGCGCGCGCGCTCCTGCAGGGGCTGGTTTGAGGTAGGTGGGTGCCTCATTTTGACGTCAGCTTCCGTTCCGTGGCTGCTTTGTTGCGGTATATGTTTTTCACAGTTTTTCGATTCTTCGCTCTCTCTCTCTCTCGCGCTCTCGCGCTTTGGTTGTCCCCGGGACTGGGAGGAAGCGGCACACAATCACAAGCATGCGGGGGATACTGGGGATGATGGGCGCACGCGGAGGGTGCGATACAAAGGTACTTGTCTCACTGACACACGGACACACACACACACAAATCATAGGACTGTGTGTTTGTGGAGAAGCATCATCGTTTCCGATGAGATCATACCAGATGGATGCGCGAACCGTTAGGTTAAAAACAACTCCCTGCCCCTTTACACGTACTCTTCACACATTTAACTCCAGTGCCAAATCCCGGCCAGTTTGAGAAATAGTTGCAACTTTCAACAAACAGAAATACACACACACACACACACACACACACAAGCACACGAACGTCAAAAACAAACAATTTCTTGTGGAAATAAATAGTCTCGCTGGAGCGTTCGTGGCTGGTTCAAGCTAAACACTTCTGGTGTGATTTGTGCTACACAAGGTTGGTGGAAACATAACACACGAGTACACCTGTTGTTGTTGGCCGATCTGCCCAATAGGCAGATCGTTTCCAGCAGCTCTAACCCTATTTAAAGCACCGTGTTCTGTCTTGTCAATTTACTTAACCATCGTGTGATCGTACAGCGAAGATGATGATGGTAAAGAATGCAATGCTTTGAAGTTGATTTTGTCAGTAAACTAAGCCATCAGTGAACGATAATTCCACTCAAGTAGTGCATACAAAGTACGCTAAAGTGTTTTTTTTCTCCCCCCCCCCCCCCGGGTCGGCAAAAGGGGCAGAGCAATGACTGCGAAACGAACACGACACTCTGTTTGCGTAATGTAAGCTATTCAAGCGAACATTTGCAACCGTGCAACTCTCCGTCGCATATCTGCTGGCCACATTAACTGCAACTGTTATTCTGGGCACAGTTACGCAGATTGAAGCAACAGTGTGTCATCCGTATGACGTGCAGTAACGTATTTAAACTACTTGCTTGTGTCGTTTATTGATCGTTTGGGTTAACGTTCGTCTCTCTCTCTCTCTTCAGGGGGGTGCTCAGCAGTTTAGCAGATGTTTAGCGGGGAGCGCCCTCTGCGCTCCGTGTGCTCGCCCAAATAGTTCGCCCATGAACACAAACAAATAAATTGTCCAAATTATTGCGCCCATCAAGCGCGGCTGGGTCGCGTGTATGATTTCATCTGGCTTGGCCATTTTGTGCAACAATGTTTTGCAACAAGACTGTGGCAGACTTTATATTGATTGTTTTAGCTCCAGTGGCTGATAAAGTGGTTTTTTTTTTTTTCTTTGTGGAAATGAAGCCTGCCGAACTGTTTATACGAAACAAATACAGTAAATTAAAAACAAAAAGATAAAATAAAACCTATTTTTTGCTGACCATCAAAAACCTCTTCGAATTCAAAGCGAGCGTAATCGATTGATGTTCCCTGATACATTGTCCCGGACGGTACATTCTGCACATCCGACAAGGGTAATCGAATTAAACAAACGCAACCGTGCGCCAATGTGCGTGTCGGACCGTCTGTGTTCGTGCTCGACGCCCATCCCAAGCCACGGCAACGGGCGGGCGGCACCGTTTACTGTGTCAGCCAGCAATGCCACGAGCACGCTCTCGGTGCCGTGCATTGTGTTAGTGGGTCACGCACACGCCGCGGCTCCTGTGTCGCCAAATAGTCTACGCCCAACACTAGCCCGCAACCGTCTAGGGAGCAATGCGTGTTACGTTAGTTTGCGAGCTGATTTCAATCGATTTTAAAACATTACAGTGATTACCGCAGCTCGTTATGAGGTGGTGAAGAGCACTGCGGGATATTTGGTTTACAAAATATTGAATACATGAAATTGATCCAGTGACATAATCGAACACAATCCTCATTGTCCTGCTGTGTGACGTCTCTTATGCGTTTTGCGGTATATCATGTGAACTATTTCGGTATTACATTCGCTTCAGGAAAAGGAAATTAGTTATTTTAAAAGAAAAAATAAGTGAAAAAATTAAATTGCATACCTTCTGGCGCTTAGCAAAGCGGCACCAGAAGAGCTGCATAAGAGAAGAGCATCTTGCTGGATAGTACATTTTATGAGTTTTTAATTCATAATTACCAAATTGGTTGGATATGTTTTCTGGTTTCAACATATTACAGCCCTAATGTAGGTTTAAAGCAACAAAAACCGTCTCAAATCGCTTCAAAATAATTGATGTTGGTGACCACATTCTTCAGTGTGTTGTCAAATAAAATCCTCTCGTGTAATAGAAATACACGATAACATACTGCAATATTTTCAAAAGAAATCGAATCACATTAATCAATGCGGCCAAAGAGCGTTCAAGGTAAACGAGCACTACCGTATTGTTTTTATACGCTACTGCTACGTTAGATTCTACTAGCAAAAATCATACATTTTCTCAACCGTTTCGAGCGATGTGTTCACTTAAACTACTCCGATGCGTGCAACCGGGCAGCCTTTCCTTTGAAGCATTGCAACACCCCAGAACCGCTCCAAAACAAACAACCTGCTGCTAGATAAATGCGCACGCACTTTAAAGGGGCATCGCGAAAGGGTTTGGGGGGGAAGGGGGGGAGGCACAAAGCGTCCCATTCGGTGCGATTAGTGTTCGGGGCGAATACTTTCACTGGCAGAACGGTCGACCAATCCTGGCTCGCTGGTGCCCAAGCCAAGCGGCAAGTTGAAAGAGTTGCTCCTTCCAGCTCGGTCTCACCGCCACATGGCCGGTTGCCTGCTCTGATTGGATGACGTAATTTGCCTGACCTTAACAAACATGGTGTGCGGTGCTACAGGCGGGAGAACCCACAGGCAAACAGGGCAAGCTCATAAACCATCGATAAGTGTTTTTTTTTTACTGCTTTTGCGAAACTGGCGGGGATTGTCAGTCCAGCAGCTCTGTCAGAGAGTGCTCTGTGTCTGTGTGTTTTGTATGGTTGCCATACGTTAAGATATCGATTCCGTTTTAATACAGTCTGAAGATCGCGGCTCAATCGAGTCCAGAGAAACGGGGGTGCGGTAATCCTCGATCCTACGAAAAGCCAAAAATAAGAATGCTTGCGTTGCAAGAGCTGGAAGACAATAATGTGGCTTGGAACGTTCCTGCCGCGGGCACACCATTTGCCACATGGAGTGGGAGTTCGTGTATGTTTTTTTTGTTTTTTTTTTGTGTTTGGCATTTTGACACCAAACCATGTCCATCTGTTGCTTAAAATGGTTGAGCCAAATGCCGGTGTATTTATACGGGGTGCACAATTGATTAGCTGTCATTGGCGAGGTCATTCCAACAAGTTACCCGCCGGAGCCTGGGTCGGAGCAGGAGCCCCCCCCCCCCCCCCCGTACGTTGGGGCTTGGGGTTTCCTTTTCAATGCTTTCCGTTCCTTTCGCGCGGTTCTTTTGGGCCGCGAGCGATTTGCGGCAACTTTCAAACTTTTACGAGAGCAACTGTTTCCCGTTGCTCAACTCCAAACACAGTCCCCGGGTACCCGGACAAGAACTTTGATTGGAGCTATAAAACTGAACTCCACCGCGCGCCAGTGATTAGATGCATGCTGTTGTCACCCCGCCAGAAAGTGAGTAAGAAGGTGACGCAATCAAATTCCATGTCGTTCAGTAGGTGGGAGGGGGGGGGGGGGGAGGTTGGCTTCATCAAGATTCCTCAACGAATCAACCAGGTCAAACGTGTAGTGCGCATCACAGGCCCCGGAGCCGTCGCCTTCGTCGGCAATGTATTGTATCGATTTTATTGCCCAGAACGACGGAGAAGCGAGGAATTCAAACTATCCCACAGCAAATTGCCACGGCTCAAAGTTTGGCATTCCCTGACGGGAGACACACTCAAGACCACTGTGCGCTCCCAGCAGATAGTGCTCCCGATTGTCACACCTCGTACAATCTCTCTCTTTCTCTTTCTCTCTATCACCGAATTGGTGAATTGTTTACCACTCTCTCTCTCTCTCTCTCTCTCTCTCTCTCTCTCTCTCTCTCTCTCACACACACACACTCTCTCGGTCACTCTCACTCTCCTGTATCAGATGTGGGAACCATTAGCGATGACATCAACCAACCCCCAAGGCACCAGTTGACCACCGGGGTCAACCGGGTTAGTTTGTGTGGATTCTGTTCCCATCGCTCCACGCCCCTCCACCTTTCGCGCTCCTTTTCAAGGCAAAGGGGGTTGCGGAAGGGGTGCAATGAAGTGCGGTGGAATGCATGCAAGACAGAGTCACCGACCACGGCCGATTGTATCATCTTCCCCGACACATCGGAATCGGTTCGCCTTGAGTGTGGTGCGTAGTTTGTGCTGGTTCTGTTTGCTCTTGCCGTCCATCCATACGAGGATCCGATTTTGTTGCGGGTCAGCCCGGCACATTATTTGGTCGCCGGTGCTGCGAGATAGTGCGGCCTGTTAGGGCCTTGCGAAGTATCGCTGCAAAGAACTTCCATTCTGGTGGGCAAGGAGAAGCAAATTTCGGCTGTTGCGGGGGGCAGGTGCTGTTTTGGGCGTAGTGATTTGTTTGAATATTTTAAACGAACAGTCCTCGTTGTGGTGTTTCTTGTTTTTACGTGGCAGAGCGCTCTATACAGTTTCTTTCAAGGGTAGAGGGGTGGGAGGCAGATAGCAGCATTTGGCAGTGTAACAGGTTTTTCGTAGTCGGTGATGGAGTTGGAACGGCTAGGCGCTTGTTAAATCGAATGTGTGAATAGGCTCCATTTCAGCTCCAAACGCCTCCTGCAAACTGTTGCTTGTGCCCTCACTCAGCAGACGTCCAAAAGGCTTGGGAGTGGTACTTAGAGGCAGGATTAGAGTGTGTGTGTTTGCAGGCTCGGATGGAACCGTCAATGTGAGTCGGGTGAGATGAGCCTACGGTGACGCCGGGAGCCAAGCTCAAGTTGTATCAAGGACAGCCCCACCGACATAAGCTCACCTTGACAGTAGAGCGTTCTGGAGACATCATGTAGGGTGGTGCTAGTTGGATTTTAACGCCTTGGAATTACTACCGCTGCAAACGCACTTGAGCGCGCTATGGAATGTGTTGAGTCGGAAAAAATCGGAGAGAACTCTGGACTCCAGATTTTGTGGTTGTTTTGGTACAAAGTCTTGCACGTGCTTTACAGAACAGTAGCTTCCTGCTCAAAATGTCAACCTCAATCTCGCGTACTTTCCAATAGATCCTACCAACCTTATATTATCGCTAGTAGTATCTCGTCACACCTAAGAACAAGCTCTGTGAATTTAAATGCCAAATTATCTTCCTGTAGATAAATCCCAAACCCGTAACATAACCTCCTTTTAGCTAAGCTATCGTTCCTCTTTCTCTCTTTCATTTATTTCGGTGTGACGCCCCAAAAAACCCACAGAGTAGAGCGCTCGAAGGTGCGTGTATCGTTCTTCCAGAGCAGCAAACCGCAATCAATCAGTCCGCCGGAGTCGCTGCACCTGTACGGTGGGCAAAGTTTGATCCATTTCGGTAACGGCGGCGGCAGCGGCGGTGACGGCGGCTATGATAACAACAACTCGCCGCTAGACACCTACATCACCTCGGCCGCGCTCAACCAGCAGTACGACGCGCTGTCCAGCCATCAGCAGCAGCACGCACACTTTCATCCGGACCACCGGGATCCCGACATGGCGGCTGTCTACGGAGGTGCCAACGTGCCGCCAACGGCCTTTAACCGACAAATGAGGTATGTAGAGGAGGAGTCGTGACGTGTTTTGTTTTAGTATTTTAGTGTTGTTGTTGTTTGCGTGTCAGTAAACCCGATTCTACCTGATCGCCTTCCCATACTTGCTTTCAAGCAATATTCCCCCTTACTCCTTTGTATCCCGCAACGTAGTGCAATGATGGTCCCTCCGTAGGATTTCAGAATGGGGAATGAACATACGAGAGGTCGCTCACGTCATCTTATCTACTGTATCATCATGGTTGATGTACGATGCAATTTTGTCCCACTCTGCCCATCTTCAAGAGCTCCGAACAATGATACCTTGAGTGCGGTTTGGTGGAGGTTAGAAGCAGGGGCTTTGAAGGAGTGACGTATGTGTACTCAGCAAAGCCAGCCTACACGTATCCCCTTTCATCCGTTCGCGCTGGTTACTATGTAAACTTCATTGGATATTCATTCCTGTCTCGCAAAGCAAAAAAAACCATCATTCATAAAAAGCAAACGGAGCACGGAGGTCAACTACCTCGGTTGGTATGATGTGTTCTGTTTTTATTTATTCAATTCTCCTTCTTCCCTCCATTCTCACTCCTCTAACACCCAATCATGGGCGTGCTACCAGCTTTATCGGTATGGATTTGTCCGGACGTAGCACCAGATCCGTTTTGAGACGAATCTCGTGCATCGTATCACCGGGCAAAATCCTATAAAAGGAAACCATACGTACGATAGCGACCTTCATCTCCAGCAGCGCATAGCGCTGTCCGATACAGTTCCGCGAGCCGATACTGAACGGGATGTAGTCGTACGGGCCGCGCCGTTGCGTATTTCCGTCCGAGAAGCGCTCCGGATCGAATCGTTCCGGGTCGGGATACACAACGGGATTGCGGTGGATGACGTAGATGGGGATGGTAAAGTCAGTGCCGGCTGGAATAGTTACACCGTTCATCTCGATGTCATCCGCTAGCCGACGGCCGATAAACGAAACGGGTGGTAGAAGTCGCAGCGACTCCTTCACTACCATGTCCAGGTACGGGAAGTTCTGGAGCGTGTTGTAGGTGAGCGGCACATGGCGGTAATCGACGCCGAGCACATATTGGATCTCCCAATAAAGTTTCTCCTGTATTTCAGGATGCTTAGCAAGTTGATAGAAGGTAAACGCAATGCCCGAAGTGGTCGTATCATGACCCTCGAACATGAAGGTATCAACCTCCTCCCGTATATCAAGATCACTGAGGGAATTGCCATCCACCCTAACGTTCAGCAGCAGATCCAAGAACGTTTCCCTGCGCTTTGTGTAAAGATGTTCCTCATCCAGGCACTCCTGCTCGTGAGACACTTCCGAGCTCCTTTCCAACAGCTGTTCCCGACGTCTATGGATCACGGTGTCCGTGAACGCATGCAGCCGTCGGATCAGCTTCCGCTGCTCCCACGCGTTCGGCATCGTGTACCAGTAGGTGCGGGGAAACGACGACAGCACATGGAAAATGCGCAGCAGTATCAGCTCGCTCATCCGCTTCACGTCCCGCACGTACTGGTTTTCCGGATGCCGTTGCGCATTAATCTCCACACCCATTGACGTGGTGCAGATACTGTCCAGTGCGTACAGCGAGATAGGCTCGTAGATGTCAAACTCGCGACCCGTGTCAGCATACTGACTTAACTTTTCAATCAATATCTCCGCCTCCTGGTTGAACACGGTCACGAAGCTTTCCAGTATCTTGAAGTGAAAGGTGGGCGTGATGATCTTCCGCCGATGGAACCACTTCTCGCCCTTGGAGATGAGCAGACCCTGCCCCAGCCATAGCTCGATGAACTCGTACACGGAGGATTTTTCCGTCCTCTTTGCCATCACTACCTTCTCCACGTTAGCGGCACTGCTGACGGTAATCATGTGGTCGTTTAGGAGGCCCCAGTTGAACAGATCCTTACCGTGACGCTTGTGCAGCGCTACCATCGTCTCGAAGATGCCCGGTATGTCGTTGGCCGGATACTCCATCACGTTCCCCAGCAGCCAGTGCGGCTTGGCACCGTCGAAATGGGCCGCAATGTGGTGCAGCCGGCGTCGTTTACGATAGACCTGCGCCAGCCCGTATACAATCAGAATGACCAGCAGAAACAGTACGAACGACATGTTGATACCGTTGATGCTCTATTTTAACAGGCAAGGTTCGATTGCTCGACCGTTCCGTAGCAGTTCTGTTTTACGTGTGAAAAGCATGTTGCACACGATCGGAGCTTCTGTTGCAAAATTGGAAAGATGAGCACCAGTGCTAAAGTGTTTCGTGGTCAGATTAATCGTGGGTATATTTTAAAAAATAAACACTGACGAGCCTTATCTTTGTTCTAGCTGGCTTCAGTGTATTTGATACGATTTTACTTCTGATTCGTCACAGAACATACACGAGGAGAAGCTGAGGTACCCGGCGGCACTCCACCGACCATATCTTTGAGTGCCTGTAGCTGATTAGCGGAGTGTCCAGCATTCTTTTGAGCTGTGGACCACTCTTGGATTCACACACTGTGACTAATGCGCACTGTAGTCTAATGTTGAGTGTTTGTAGTACACGCTCCGATAATGTAACTGATAATAGCGGAGTAACATCGAATCGGTAAAATCAGAAACCTAATCACGTATGCTTGAGCATTACTTTATTGGATCGAATTTTCTGCGCACAAGTTTGATAGGAATGCCCTTATCCGGGCGCAACACTAGATCTGTCTTAAAGCGCACCTGGGGCATCTGTTCACCGGGCAAGACGCGGAAATGTGCCAACATCTTTATGACGGTGACTTTCATCTCCAGCAGCGCATAGCGCTGTCCGATGCAGTTCCGTGACCCAGCACTGAACGGGATGTAGTCGTACGGTCCGGGAGGATGCTGATTGGCGTCTGAAAAACGCTCCGGATCAAAGCGTTCCGGGTCCGGGAAAACTGCAGGATTACGATGGATGACGTAGATGGGGATGGTAAAGTCAGTGCCGGCTGGAATAGTTACGCCATTCATCTGGATATCTTCCACTAGCCGACGTCCGATGAACGAAACGGGTGGTAGAAGTCGCAGCGACTCCTTCACTACCATGTCCAGGTACGGGAAGTTCTGGAGTGTATTGTAGGTCAACGGTACCTGGCGATAATCAACTCCGAGCACATCTTGGAGCTCCTGGTGTAGCTTCTCCTGTATTTCAGGATGCTTAGCAAGTTGATAGAAGGTAAACGCAATGCCCGAAGTGGTCGTGTCATGACCCTCGAACATGAAAGTATCCACCTCCTCCCGAATATCCGCATCAGACAATGGCTTTCCACCGACTGTGACATTCAGCAGCAGGTCCAAAAAGCTGGAACGTTGCTTTGCACCGTACAGATCATCCGCCTGTGTTTCTTGATTTCCGACTTTTCCTTGCTCCACCGCAGCCAGCAGCTGTCGCCGACGGTTTTGAATCACCGAGTCCGTGAATGCGTGAAGCCGTCCAATCAGCTTCCGCTGTTCCCAAGCGTTCGGCATCGTGTACCAGAAGGTGCGTGGAAACGCTGACAGCACGTGAAAGATGCGCAGCAGCACCAGCTCGCTCATCCGCTTCACGTCCCGCACGTACTGGTTTTCGGGATTATGCTGCGCATTAATCTCCACACCCATGGACGTCTCGCATATGCTGTCCAGCGCGTACAGCGAGATCGGTTCGTAGATGTCAAACTCACGGCCCGCGTCCGCATTCTGTCCCAGCTTCTCCATCAGCAGCTCCGCCTCGCGGTTGAACACGGTCACGAAGCTTTCCAGTATCTTGAAGTGAAAGGTGGGTGTGATGATTTTTCGCCGGTGGAACCACTTCTCGCCGCTGGAGATGAGCAGACCCTGTCCCAGCCACGGCTCGATGAACTCGTAAATCTGTGATTTTTGCGTCTTCTTCGCCATCACCACCTTCTCCACGTTAGCGGCACTGGTTACGACGACCATGTGGTCGTTTAGGAGGCCCCAGTTGAACAGATCCTGTCCGTAGCGTTCGTGCAGCTTCACCATCGTCTCGAAGATGCCCGGTATGTCGTTGACAGGGAACAATGGCAAATATCCGAGCAGCCAGTGCGGCTTCGGACCCTGGAAGTGGGATGCAATGTGCTGCAGCCGCTTGCGATCGCGATACTCGCGCAGTACCGCTAGCACCAGTAGCGTCACGAGAAACACCACAACAAGCATTCTGAAACACTGCCACCTGGCACTAGGTTCAAAGGTTTACGTTTAGGGTGCAAGACACAGACTAATCAGATGCTGAACGTTACAGTAATGGCAGGACCGTTCAGCTGGTCGGTTATATATTTAGTGTCACAGGTCTCGCGACTGATAACGTAACTTTTGGACGCTTTGGACCTAATCGTAATCTTCATACCACCGGTGCCTTATCATCTTATCTAGAATAAGTCCACCTTAAGGCTACCGGTATCGGTAGAAATCGTGGTTTACAGTTTGATGCTTCAAGATGACTGTACGTACGATAAAGCTGCCCAAAGCGAACGCACACGAGCACGATGTCCAACATACAAATGTCCCATTCAGCATGACCCATCTGAATTTCATGTTTTTTGTGTGATTTTTTCGGATTTTTGGTAATTTATTTGTATACTTTGGACCGATTGCCTTCATATGCCCAGATGATCTTAAACCTAATCCTTTATGCACGGTCCTCCTTGCTGTGGGCCTTATCTCAAAGGTCCTCAGAAATATCCAAGCTCAGAATCCTCCTAAGCTCCTCCAAACATCTTCATAGAAAGGAAACGCACCACAAGGACATTTTTGGCTGCCTAACTCAACCTTACTACGACTTGCATCATTCATACGAGATGTTGTGAACTACCCTGTTCCACTTTCCAGATGGCGCTTATCGCGGCCCACTGCTCTTATACCGCGCCATACATATTTCATGTCTTGGTTTTCTGCCCAGTCATTGCCGATTTGTTTTTTAAGGGTGCGCTCATATTCCGCTTTGGATTATGACACCCACCGACTAAAATACTCATGCTGTGTGTGTTTGCCCTCCATTTTGGCGGCGGCGTGCCGTGGCACGGCGGTGGTGGTTTGCGCGTTTTGTTTGCTTTTACTTTCATTTATTTTCGTACTGTCGGTACAGTCTCGAAGTGTACATTAAGCGCGATGAGTCATCAGGTGTGTGGACCTCCCCTCCCTCCACCGTTTCTGTGACTGGCTACTAAAATATGCACTGCTTTCTCGGCTTGTATTGTTCTACATTCCTGCACAGCACAACCAATACACACCAGACAGTGGTTCGATAATGATGTTATCTCAAAGAAAACCTCTTTCCCTGCCTTTCTCTCT
>AXCO02006890.1:0-17516 GCA_000473525.2 Anopheles melas | reverse complement strand
GGAAATCGTGTAACCGGGGTCACCATATGCTTGAACCGAAAACGATGTTGCCGACGATCCGACCTCCGGGGTTCGTCGCTTGCCCGGCGCGACCAGTCTTTCGTTCGCTCGGTACCTCCGGGGCTGCCGATTTTTTTTTTCTTTTCTACTTTGGTTTAATTGTACGAAGCGAAACATAAACCATACACCGAACCAGTGGCTGGACAGACATCGTCCACAGCTGTAGCCGGGGATGCGAAATATAAATAGTCACCTTTTCGAACGCGTCAATGACATGGGACAACGGAGAAGCAAACGCCACCGCTTAAGACCGCTGACACCACACCGGAGCCCGGAGATAGTAGTTCCGCGACCGTGGTTGTGCTTTGGAAAATGTTGGAGGCCCCGCACAAGGAAAGGCTTTTATTCATAAATAATATAATTAATTACGACAAACCAACGCAGCTGCCGCTCTCTAACAACGCTGTCATGAATATATTGAAGCCTTGCTTTGGCAAGATTAGCTCACAAATTAGGGTAGAGCGTGCGATGCGCGTGAAAATGCGATGAATCAGCAAAATTATCCTCCCTAAGCCAGTTAGAAGCGTAACGTCCGCTCATCCCTTATTTCTACCCATCTGCACTGAAAACAACGGCAATAAAAGGCGAGCATAAAACACATCGCTGACCCGGGTGATGGTGGTATCGGTCATTGCACGGTTCACTGCCTTCGAGGCCGTGCGCCGGTGGCCAAACAATCAGATAATTTTATTGGCCGCGTATGAATATATTTAAATTCAATTAACAAATCCAACGCCGGTGGGTTAGAGGAGGTCCAGCAGAGCCGGGCGTGAGGTCCACCACCAAGTGTCAGACCCTGCGCCGCTTGGCTTGCTGCTGCTGTGCACCATCCAAAGCAACACATTAGCCCGGAAAGGTTTTACACACATGCATGCGGTGCGGAAAGTGAATTTTAATGGTACTTAGCTTCGAATGCCCAAGCGCAACAGCAAAGGGTAAGCTTGCAACTGCCACCGTATGGCAGCGGAAAGGTTCGAGCGCACACGCACCCACCATTGGGGGGGAGAGATGGCTGGTTAGTCGATCCCATCCAAAGCATCATTGATAACGCGCCAGCCTGCCCCCTGCTACTTGTCGCCGTAGTGTATGGCCGCTGATTTATGCATCCACGACAAGATCAGCGAACGGATGGCGCGTGCTGAGGGCGCCCGACGCACGCGTTAAAGTTCGCAAGTCTGTGCTGCACCTCCGTGCTACTATGTTGCACGTTGATCATGAATGCGGGATAATGTTGGGTGTGAAATGTATGTTGAAGGTGTAGGATGGAGCTGTTTTTCACATTGTTTTTACAAAAGAGCTACTGAAGTGGAGCTCATGAATTGATTTTTTTTTCTTTAGTTTTATTGCCAATAATTCAAAGTTTGAAAAATTTGGCTTATGCAGGGATTATTTATCAAATAAAAAAATACATATGAGATTTTTAGCATGTATTATCTTTGCTAGACTTATATGGCATGTTGGTAATACTTTAATTCTTTGCTCAAAATAATGACACACAACAATTGCAGAACAATTAAACGACAGTTCATCTTCGCCTTCCAAACGATTCCACCTGCAATCATGTTGCTGTACTTGAAAGTACATAACCTAAACGATATCAATTACACCACATCATACAGACAGCAGCCCCATCCCCTTCAATGCAGCAGTACAAGCTTACACTGTTTGTAAAGCATTTCCTTCAATTTCCTTTTCATCGAAACACACTGCTACGCGAACACCGAGTGAGCAAAACCGGTGAGCAGCAGCACCCCCTATCCAGCACCAACCAAAACACGTGCACCAAAGCGCAATGTCACACTGTTTTTGGGGAGGCTAATGCTATTCAAAACCGAAAGTATTCACCACCAATCGGGCCACACGATACAGGGGCCTTCATACAGCGCCCGGCCGATTCAACTGAACAGCGTTTGACACGCTGCACTCACGTATCAGTTCGTGACATTGAAAGTCACCCTCCCACTCCACCCCCGAAGGCTTTTCCTCTGGCAGCAGGAAGCTTTCGATCGACCAGCATGTACCAGCACGTCGTTAGTTGCAAAATTTTAAGGACAAACCGCAACCCTCCAACGAGGAGTATTTCCTCCCGGGGAGGACGCGTACCCTCTACGCTGGGCGCGCATTTTCACCCGGGCGCTTGATGAGTCACGTTTTACATAAGTGATAGGCCTGGGAAGGGGGAAGGGGGTGTATTGATCTGAGCCCAAAAGGGGAAGGGTGTTGTGTAGCTACTTTCGTAATTAGATGATTTCACCTTCAAACGCGACAGGCAAGTGATCGCAAGTGGTATGTATAATGCAGTGCTGCCCCCCCCCCCCCCCCCCCGTGCACAAGCAGCGCTACGAGAGACCTGCCGTGGTCTGATGCTGCTGCTGTTGCTCCAAAGGATCGGACGAGATTAAACGAGGTTGATGGGGCTGCGCACACAGAGCTTTACATCATTGCGAGCTGCCAAAACTTGCAACAGCGCAGATAGCACGTATTTGCCATTACGAAAACCGCGCAAAAGGGGGAGTGAAAGTAAAACCGGGAACAGGATGTACGAACGACAACGGCACACGCGGTCGGGCGAGGGTGTAACATTGAAATCAATATTTACATGTCGTGCTTCAAACGTGTTGCACTTTGGATGATAATTACAGTTGATTTCGCAGTCCTTCATTACCAGCTGAAATCTGTATCCCAACAGAAAACGTATGCAAGGGTTGCCAGATGAAAAATATATTCCAATGCAAAGATATACACGACAATTTTGCTTATTTTTCCAAGATATTATGATAAAAACCAACCTTTGTAAGTATCGCTACATCGCAGCAATACAATCAGACTGCATGTATTGAACATTGATGGAATATTTTACTGACCATCACCCAAAAATACAGCAGCAAACAAGCTTTGATCGAATAACGTAAGGCCGGGCTACATTGATCGTACTCGCTGGTGTTATTTAGATTTTCACTAGCGCAGCTGGCGGCGGCTGGCCGAAGCATTTTTCCAAACAATTTGGAGTCACTTAAGAAAATATGTTATTTTCCCATGTTTTTTTTTACATAAATCGGTCAAGAAAAGTTTTGTAAAAGGTAGATGCACATGTTCTGCATTGCATTGCATTGCATCCATTTTGGCAATGGGAAAATTGCCCTCGATTACCAATAAAAGCTTCCACCAGCCGCCGCCAGATGCGCTAGTGAAAATCAAAATTACACCAAAGAGTACGATCAATGTAGCCCGACCTTAAGACCGGGCTACATTGATCGTACTCGCTGGTGTTATTTAGATTTTCACTAGCGCAGCTGGCGGCGGCTGGCCGAAGCATTTTTCCAAACAATTTGGAGTCACTTAAGAAAATATGTTATTTTCCCATGTTTTTTTTTCATAAATCGGTCAAGAAAAGTTTTGTAAAAGGTAGATGCACATGTTCTGCATTGCATTGCATTGCATCCATTTTGGCAATGGGAAAATTGCCCTCGATTACCAATAAAAGCTTCCACCAGCCGCAGCCAGATGCGCTAGTGAAAATCGAAATTACACCAGCGAGTACGATCAATATAGCCTGGGCTTAAGATTAAATATTTAGTGTTAAAGTTAGGAAAAAACAGCTTCTCAAATTTCGAATAGTCAAAGAATAGTCGATAAAATAAAATACCTCCTATTTACAATTGTTCCACTTCTTTCGTGTAAAAGAAAGATATACGTACTATTTTATTTTTGGAAACATTATTCGTTGTATGCTTAAGAACGTGCAGTACCAGACCATGACAAAAATGAGACGTTTTCTTTAAGAAAACATATTTTATCCAAAATTGGTCAAAATCACTCTGACAAATGTGAGTGCCAACCATTCACCATATTTACTTTAATTAAGTTTTCACTAGAGTTGTTCCTTAAGAACTAGAACCGAACGGTTCATTCAGTTCATTCGAATGAATGGACGACCTTTGTTCACCTATCCTACGTTCATCGGTTCTTTATCAATAATAATCTGTTTATTGGTTCACAAAGGTCGTCCTATCCGACCAAAATAAAGAACGTTTTGATCAGCCGGGTCATCCATTTCCTCCAATACGAACATAAACGTGAACCGTATGACCAGCACGTTCATAAAAGGAACGTCTTACTCGTCCAAATAAAGAACTTTCATGGTGTAGTAAACTAGTTATATTCAAAGTGTTAAATGACACCATATACCATATTTTCATCAATTGAAATGAACGAAAGAAGCACGATTCTCGAATTTCAATACTGATTTTTTTGTCTTTCAGTTGTACACGTATTTTAATGCTTCTGACTTTTGTATGTTTAGTTTTATTGAAATATTCACCATATATGATCCTCATAATACCTGTTGAAGTGCTTAAATTGTACCCAAAGTACAGACATTATCATGTAAAAGCTCTCGACACAAAACAAAACTTAGTTCGAAAGCTAGCTCTCCACCTGCAGTAATGGATAGTATTCCAACATTGCTAATAGCCGCCTATCCTTTCTTCCCACACGGCAAAACTCAATTACATGTTTTAAAAACGCAAACCTCACTTTATGGCGAAAATTGTAATGAATGCAATTTACATTCTGCCCGGTCTGCTGTTTTTCTGTTTTTTATTTCCCCAACAAACCACACGACACGGTAAAGCCCTAAAATTATCCGGCAATTGTGTTTTTTAATCGAATTTATTGGTCGATTTCACTTGCATTCACGGCCATCTTCGGTTACGTTTTTGTTAAATTTCGCCTTTTAATCCTCTGATTCGCCCAGAGGCCCGCGCAACACCTGAACCCACTTACCTACTTTCCTGCCCTGCCTGGGCGGCAACAACACAGTCCCCCCACGTGAGCTAAGCTCCATCTTCCATCCGTAGTGGCATAATTTATTTATTTTCATTTTTCATCAACCCGCTGCCGCACAAAGCGACGCGTCCGTCCGGCGATGCGGCGCACCAAGCGAACCAAGAAAATAAGTCAATGTCAACCCCGTGGTGGATGTGATAAACGCAGCATAATTGCAGTCCGTCTGGTTGCGTGTGGATCTATTGGCGGTGGCGAAGGAAGGACTGATTACACCATACGCAGTGTTCGGTGATTGTTTTTGGGCGTAATTTATTGCAACCGAGCCAGAGCCAACGAACCCTCCCTTTTTAATGGTGGAGCTCAGCTTGGATCGTACACTTCAGCGCCAAGATCCCGTACGTACCCGAACACAACGGGAGTGCGGGAACATTGATTGAATTTTCTTCCAGCTTCCAGCACCACGTCACCCTTTAAAAGGGTAAGCGTAAACGAGGGAGCCTTCGTACTCCGAGAAACGACAATCCCAAAACCACCGCTTTTCACTTTCATTCACCGGCAGTGACACTTTACCGATAGATGGATCTACGAACGCCGCCACCACCACAGTGGAAATTATGCGTTCCCCAAACATTAACCTACACCGCACGACGGCCCAATCACTCGTCCGATCTCTACAGTGATGATCGATACGACCGCGGCACATAAAATTCCACAAAATCCCGTATGCCCCGATGATGCTAACCTCCTCTTCTGCGTGCTATTCCTATGCCTCTCAGCGCTGTGACGCGACGCTGCCAGCATCACACAACCACCCGAACATCCCCTTTCTCGCGCAGCACCAGCAAACGACACGAGCATACACACGCACGCAGATTTTCGCAGGACTTTCGATTTCGATCGATCCGATCCGATCGAAGAACCCGTGCCGTCAACGATGCGCCCCAAACGGCCCTCTCAGGGCCCGGTGAGCGTGTCTGCACGCTGATTGGATTGTCGGCGATCGCTTTCAGTTTCGTTTTTAAAGGCATCACACAGCCGCAGATTCCAAAACCCCCCGCATCCGGTGCCGCTGCCTACCACCACCGAATGCTTTCGACCGGCAGCGGCGGCGCCATTTCGACTAACAAATCATATATGGTAATAATGATTTGAATTGCGTTTTGTGTGCGTCCTTTCTCGTGTGCGGCTCTTCTCCGGCGCTACAAGAAGCGGCAAACGCATCCGCGTACGGTGGCGGTGGTGTTGTGGGCATGCTGTGATTTTGCTCACTCGCATACACACACACACACACACACACACACACACACACACACACACACACACACACACAATTGTGCGCATGCGAAAACCCTTTGGCATGTCGCTTCTACTGCTGCGCGCTGCCGATGTGTGCTGCGGGGGCAGCCAGTTGGTTAGAAAGTTGCAAACGCTCCGAAAGGGAAGAGCCAAACGTGCCTCCTGCTTCAATCACAAATCCCTCCTTGCCGCGTCATCCCGGTTCATTGGTTCCCCGTGGGCAATCGCGCTAGTGGTGCGCTGAACGTCTCGCTGTGGACCAAACGAATCGGCAGCCACCGGCGGGGTTCGCAGGGTCCCGCATAA
Organism: Anopheles melas; assembly: GCA_000473525.2. Classification (NCBI taxonomy): domain Eukaryota; kingdom Metazoa; phylum Arthropoda; class Insecta; order Diptera; family Culicidae; genus Anopheles; species Anopheles melas. The sequence continues at coordinate 11,066 of AXCO02006890.1, read as the reverse complement.
CCCGTATCCCGGATAATAAGAACATATCGACTACATTGTACCAACGGAGCAGCACTGTTTTCACACACTTAATCACCCGGCAAGCATGGGGGGAGAGCAATATTGACAGACCCACACACACACACACACACACACATGTATACACATTCACGGAAGATAAATTCGCGAAAGCGCTAACCCAATGCCGGCAGGGGAAGAAGGAAGACAGAAACGGTGTGCTTGGGAAGCGCTAGGGCGCCCCATTATTTATCGGACGACTTTCCGTGATGATGTTGTTAACCTCTTCAACCCCGAAATGGTGGTGGGCCCCCCGCACACCGCCTTGGCCAAATTCGCTAACGAAGTTGTCGGCGGTAACCGAGTCACTAGCGGAGCGTGGACGTGATTAGCAATTATTCGTTCGGTAAGACACCAAAATGCCTGAGGGCACGTGGGAAATACATTTATCGGAGTGGTTCAACATATAATCCGTAAACATTCTTATCGCACTTACCTCTTCGCTCTCGGTTGCAGCCGCCGCTGAAGCTTCAAGCACACTGGAAGAGCATTCGATGGACGGTTGAGGCTGACGGTGCATCTCCCGTGTGATTCCTTCTCCAATTTTGGCTACACTACTGCTTGAGGTAGTTGTGACGGCGGTGAGCGCCGTTGCAATCGGAACATCGGCAGCTTCTGAAGTTCTTCGCTCTCGAGCCTTTCGTACCTCCTCCGACTCCGACTTCAGCCGGGCTGAAGCGAGCGAGGAGTACGGCTCGCGATTGTCTTCCGGTCGAAGCTCCATTAGATTATCGTCCAAGTACCAACAGGACGTACTGTTGGGCTGTGAGTCGTCGCCCTGTGCACGATACACCACCACATCCTGTGTCTGATCCTCCGTAGCGGTTGTGCTCGATGAATTTCCGGCACTACCAGCTCCAGCATGTCCAACCACACCACTAATCAGCACGTCCTTACAGCGTTTCAGGTAGTTCTTCATCTTGGAACGGCTTTTGCGCACTTCGCCACGATTCAGACTGGAGCTGGGGCCATCACCGGCAGGATCTTCACTGCCGGCCACTACCAACACTTCGTCCAGTGCGGAAGATCTTGACCGGGGTTCCCGGGAACTACCGTAAGACTCCAAGTCGTAGTCTACTTGGGACGAACGGATCGCCAGCGCGGTTGTAGATATGGCGGAGATGTTAGCCGATAGATTCACAGTTTCGTCGTGCACTTTCCACGTCTGGTCGTCGAACGATTTGGTGCGCCGAGTTGTAGGGGAAAGCTGAGGAAATTAAAATAAGCATGAGTCTGTTAGTAACTAAGTTACCGTTATTCGATCAAACAGAAACTCAAACACGTTTCAAACACGTAGAATATACGGGTTTATTATGGAAAAACTTCGCACCAACTAAATAAGATGTCCATATGATGCGAATAAATTGATACAATTACGCAGAAGGTTATGTTTGCATGTAGATAGCAGCAATACATTGCTCACGTACTGTCGACACTGTCAGAATATCGAGTAAATTATGCTAATGAGTCAATTAATACCTTGTCATGATTGCACACGCAAGTACAAGCAGCACGCACCACCAACGGGAAACAGTACATGCTCACCGAAACAATCACGACAACCCTTCGCGAGTTCCCGGTACCCGATACACAACCAAACATGGTCATTGAAAAGCAAACTTCCAAAAAACTCCCCCAAAACTGACACCCGGAACGTGCCTGCCGCGGTTTGCAACTTCCCCGGGGAGCGCTCCGATGCACAAGCACGGTTCCGGCAAGTTTCGGCACAGTCGGTGCCAATTGTGGTACACAATAAAAACTTCCAATTCTTTATCGGTGCTAGGCACGGTAGCAAAAACATAAAACGCTTCCGAATCGATCTCCCCCGGGAGTGGTCACGGTGTAGTAAAGTGATGAAAATCGAAAGTTCTCCACACTGCTACCATCCACCGTGCGGCCTGGGTTCTTTGGCAACTTCGAGCCACACTTTTGGGGTACCTCAGGCCGTCGTCCAAAAATGGTCAACCACCCGGACCAACATGTTTAATTGAATACACCACAACACAAGAACTCGCGCCCCGAACGGCACACCGACGACGCATCGGAAAGAAAGGACCCAGCGCGGACCATAACTTTGCCCTCGCGTGGACATGAAAGTGACGGAAAAATGGCCCTTCGAAACGGAATTCGAACAGCAACAAAAATAAAAAGCGTACAACACACCAACCCACCCGGCTAAACCCGATCACCTCGAACAAACGCCTCGTATATTTCACTCACCCGGGGTGTTCGATTTGCTCGTGATCAATTTCAAAAGTGAAACTAAAGAATTGAAAATCGTGCCCAGCCCGGCGGTGTTGACAAAATCGGGAGCAATTATCAGTTGTCCAAGCCCTCGTTTTGTGAGTGTATGTGAGCGCAAATGCTACGGTGTGACCAGAAACAGCTGTTTTACACCTCATTTTTACTGGCGGAAATGGGAACTGCCGCGTGCCGTGCCGCCACTAACTCAACTCCCGCCATTGATTCCACAACGGAAGTGGTGCCTAAGCACGAGCTCCGAACTGAACCCATTCAATGCCCACCCTGTTTATTCCTGTGAATGGGTGTATTGATTTAATTTAATTCAATTATTATTCAAACAGTAATAAAATAAACAAATCGTTCATTGCTTTTCCATCACGATTTGTCGGCGCTATGGTTGTGGCGTGCGCGGAGACAGGGCATTCGGTGTAGAAACACATCTCGCGAAGGTCTCCCGCTGCTCGGTGTGTCCAATTTAGATGATCTTGCAACGACGCGCTTCAATGCAGCACGACGAGCGTCTTAATGCGATCAAGTACACAAGAGCTACACAGTGTTTAGCACTTCTGAGGTCTGACAGTGGCAGTGGAACGCGAAGAAAAGGTGCGTCTAGAGCGTTCTTGGAGCAACCGATTCTACGGGGCGGGTGGATTGCGGGATATGTGACACAAGTACACGCTAATTGTGGTTCCGGATCGTGAAGGTACGGGTTGATGCTTATGTCAATGCCAAAAGGATGCTCTAATGATCACCACCTACGGGTAAAGAATAGAGCAATATTTTAACCAACCACGTTATCGGTTAGGTGAACTTCTAGGAAAAAATATGCTCTAGCCTCTTGAAAACGTGATCTTGAGGTAATGGATACCTAACACAATTTTAGCATCAACATTGTTGTGCTTGAGTGTTATACATGTTCAATTCAAATATGTTGATTTAATAGTACGAACTCTGTGCGTTTACTTGCATAAACTTCCTGACCAGATTTACTCGAACTTTCTGATGGGATAAATTCATCGGAACTGGTTCTGATGCCCCAGTTGTGCATAGGAAAACACTCACTAACAAACAACAAACCCGTCCAGAAATTAAAACAAGCATTCATAAAACACTCCATCTTGCGGAATGCGGAATCGTCCCAGCAAACGCCTCGCACTCACAAACAGTAGAACCTTGTACGCGCATGTAAGTTATGACAAATTCAAAGTGTCGCGCAGTCGGGGGCGTCCTCCTACGATACACTACCACACCACGTCCGTATGGCACGCGGTGGAGAGAGGTAAGAGTTATCACCCGAGAGGAAAGCTCATAAAACTGGACATCGCGAACGGCCCGGATTATTACGACACAGACACTCATGCCACTGCCGTTTGGGTTTGCTTTGGAAGGGTAACAGTTGGCACTAGCAAAACCTCCAACCCAAGTGCTAAGGCGGTGTAACACGCATGGTACAGTGAAATGTGTTGGAGCGGCAGTAGCGCACACACGACCTGTATTGCTGTGCTGTACCAGCGGGTAATTTGTACGGGTTTGAATTTCGTGCAGGTCTCCCGACATTCCCGCTATGCTACAAGGAAGGCAATGGCAAGGAATGAGGGAAGTAAGAAGGCTTCTCAGACATTCAAACCGCGCAAAGAAAATGTAGCTGGTTTAGCACAAAAGCTATCCTGGGGGATGGGATTCGCCACCAGAAGCAAACACCAGATCCCAGATATAAAGAGAGATACACGGGTGCCGCCAACCAACCAAATCATTAGTCAATACGGGAAAACAAATGATGCTTCATCATGGAATGTCCTGTATCAAATGAATAACGATTACAGGCTAAGTATCACTGACCACAGGTAGGAATATTACACATTTTGTATTGCGTAATTATAATACATATAGAGAGAGTAACATATACAAAGAGAGTAACATACAGAGTAACATATCAGAATTGCACGTAACAATCCGTTTTGAATGTCAATGAAGTCGAATATGTTACGTTCCAATTAAAGTTCATACTCACGATACTCTCTTATCATGAAATTCCTGTTCTTTAATGTTCTATATACACCGTTCATCGAAATACAGATGTCAATAAAAGACCAACGAACTTCTAATGAGTTCATCTACCAGTGACCCAATAATATCCTCCTCGCGAATAGTCACGTCTTCCCAAGACACGCTATCATTCACCGCCACTTGGTGAAGAACTGAATCGTGACAAAATCAATTTTCCCATCTCTTTTCCAAATTGCTTGCTCCAATTCGAAACCCATTTCCCAGTGCTCGAAACCCAGTAGAACATTGTAATGGGATATATCACAGGGAATGAACCACCAGGAAGTCATAAATACGGCTACTGTCCAATACCGTAACCCGTCACTCGCCGATACAATCCACACAAACACACGAACAAGCGCTGTTCTCACTTGTCCTAGCAATTAACAGCACAATCTTGTATGACATAAAGCGTAACTAATTAATTACTAATCACGCTCGATAAATATCGCCCGAAACGATGCGAAAACGGCGCTCGAACCGGTACCAGGATGAGTGGTGAGTAGGTAAAGCGATCGATGTTCTGCCTACGCCAGCTCCGTACACCTTCTTCTGACTTCAGCGATTGCGATCGGTTTTTTACTACATCTTGTACGCGGGATCGGGTGGACCGATTTCAGACACTGACGGGGTATCGGTAAGAGCTGGTTTTGTTGGAAAGGTATGGGAGAACAGAATGCAGATTCAAGAACCAGTTTGCAAGCCAGTAGTGAGACAGTGAAAATGTTCAAGATGAAGATGTTTGTTAAGCAATTGTTCGAATATCAAAAATGTATACTACAGGTATTGATTGTAGTTTTGAGTTGGGCTTCAGAAACTAAATTTCTTTCAAACTAAACACACATTCTCCATACAATAACAAACGTTGTTACTTTCTTTTTTCACTCCCTCCTCTTCCAATAAAACATAACAAATTAACCAATCTGTAACGATTCCAATGCACGCATTATGGACAATGAATCTGATTAGCCAGCGCACAAACAAATTCACTCTCTCTCTCTCTCCGGCCAAATCTAAAGGCACGCACACGCGTTTCCTTAAACGGCTAGACCGGACCGTTTTCCCGTACGTCGTTCCAAATTTGGTGTCCCAGGTCAGCATGCGAACGATTGAGTTGAATCCGCCTAATGGAACTCCGTGGCATTTCGACCCGCGCCCAAGGGGTGCGGGATGAGACAGATCGGAACGATTCCCGAAAGGAAGTCATTTATTTGAATAGCCGCCCTAATCTCTCACAATAATATGACAGTAATCATCAGTAAACCATCGGACCCTACGGTGGCATTCCTGCCCGATCGATCCTCCGGACGAGCGAATTGCCCCGCGAAGGCTTCTCACATCGATCAGCATCGATTGGAGTGGATGTTGCATTACAGCCGAAAGGGAGGAAAGTAATTTAATTTCTTTTCGCAAAGCGTTTTTATTTCTATTCCACCATCCTTTCGCACACGCTTTCTGTCCCTCATCTGTAGCACTGAAACTACTACGAGTACCATAGCGGCACTGCGGCAAGACCGATTGGGACACACTCCGCCACCACTGGGAGTCCCACCAAGTGTAGGGAGGCAGCGATCTTCCAAGACAGAGGGCAAAGTGTGGCCGACAGACAAAGAGCAAAAAGCCGCAGGTTGCTAACCTCCCCCTAGTTCCATTCCCGTGATCGTTGCCCGTTTTCTTAACGGCGATCACCCTACCGTACACTTTGGTCGCACATCTGCACCCATAAGACCCTCTCTCTACCGACCCTAAAACAACAGAAAACCCAGGCACCCACTGGCATTGATCGTCATAAAGCCGAGTAAGACAAAATCGCGATAAAAAGTAGCATATACCTCTGGTGCAAGGTTTTTAGTAAGCGGAAAACCCATGGCTGGCATGGTTGGCAAAGTCGTGAAGCACATTAGACGATCGGAAGTATGCTGTGGCCTGTGGGATAACATATGCTCCCGGAGCGCAACAAAAAAAAACCATCGACGATATACACAAAAAAGAACCAAATCGCAACGATCGAGAACGTTTCGCTGGCGGCAGAAAACGAAATTTTACCTTCAACTCATGTCCCCTTCGACACCCCTCACAAAAGCGGGAGTATTTTTGCGGGGGACCCATAACCTATGTGATACTTCAGGCGTATTGAGGAAAGTGAAACCAAACGAAAATGTGTTTTGCCATTCATTCATATCCATATTTTGTTGCGATACTATAGGTTACTACACGGGACCTACACGGAAGCGATTGGAGTTGTTGGCAAAGTTGGCCGATGATGTCAGACGGAAACTGGCACAAACAGGGCCATCGCTGCCTTTCCTGTCCACGGTTTGGGGGTGAATAGAAGCTACCGAGGGGGGTTAAACGAAGGTCTTCTCCTTCTATCCAAGCCACCATGCGCTCAGTCATTATCCGGGAGTCTTCTGCACGGTGACCGCAGAGGTTAAGGCATAATTTTTCGCTCTTACCTCCTCGCCAAGTAGTCAACTCCAAAGCCCCGGCTTCGACCCAAAAAATAAACCAAGTACAAACGGGTTACGGGTCGTTCGCTTTTTTCTCTTCCTCCTTCTAATATTATGACTGGATGTCGCGAGGTTAGTGAGATGTGTGTGAGGATAAGCGATGAGTATCGAAAATCTTAATAGAAACCGTGCTCCCTTGCTCCCCCGAAACCGTAACGAATGCTGCGCTGGGTCAATGTTGCGACTGAACTTTTATATTTTTAATTAATTTTCGCGTTTGGTTGGAGGAACATAGGTTGATAAGGAATCAGTAACCTATGTTTTTGTGCGTTACCGTACCTGTGTTAGAAAGGCTGGTCTCCCTTTTTCTTGTGTTAAACATCGGTGAATGTGTATAGGAGTACTTAAGATAGTTTATCGTACTGAAATAGTTTCCTTTTTTCCCCCATGTGCACAATAGGTTTTCGCTTTCTGTTTCAGTCATTAAAAGTCTAATTGAATTTCGCTTAACGTCTACCGAAACAAATGTACCCATTATTGTGGAACTATGCAACAACAGGCCAAACACACTAAAAACACAGCTCTTATCTTTGGCTGTATCTTTTTCGGGTAATTCACTACACTCTATCATATTTCCTCTGCCACTATCTTTGCGAAATCGTGCACGAACTGTCCACCAGAATGGAGGCGCTGGTTAACCATCAATAGCCAGGCGAAGCCCGCAACCAGCAACCGCAAGACGGAGTGAAATGATTCCCACTACAACTCCTGTCTAGTCATGCCCAACTGAGTGCGCTTCCGAACGCGCAAAATTCGCTCACGAAATTTTCATAAACTTTTATATCCTTCCCTTAATCGGGAAGCCGGCTGTACACAGACTGTCGTCTTGCCTGGTCCTACAATGTCTTCGTGTATCGTACAAGCAACAAAAACCGATCCCATACAACGTGAAACAAATAAGCGAAAACTGGCATCGCTTTTAAAACTGCCAATAACTACCCGAATTAACATATGTTAATGGTTGTGCTGGTGGTGCAGCTGTCCGGGGTTGAGGGTTCGTTCGCGTGCCCTCTAACTGCTAGATGCTGAAGATGAAAAGCTCATCAGAGCCGTATTGAGGAGGGGAAAGGAAAGCAGTAATGATGCTTCACAGTCGATGACTTAAGATTCGTACCGAGCGTATCATAGACCACCAACGATGTTGATGGGGACGTTAAGTGAGTTTCATCACCAACTTGCAGATCGCAATCAAGCATCTTTGTCTTCGTCCGAATCTAGAAGTTGAGATGCTTAGGGAAAGGAAACATAACATTTGCATATTAAATTGAACTTTTGTATAAATAAAATAGTATTTCATTCGTACTTAAACAGGGTGTTGGATGGAGTTTATACTTGTTTAAACCTTCCAAGAATTCAAACAGATATATTATTGCGCTTTTCCCATTGATCTCAACAAACACCTCAAAGTGAGACCAATTTTGGACAGTCATATTTTAATTATAACCAATATCAAATGCCTGAAAACGCTTATAATGAAATGTTCTTTTCAAACCACTCCCAATAAACCCTTTTGAATTGCATTTAATTCCAAATGTATAGTTCCCCACTATTCTTCCCATTGCTCGGTGCATTAGCGCAGTGCAGTGATAATTAAATATAGAACCAACTTCTCATAAAGGCTTCGCTTAATTACAAACCAGTACCGAGCTTTTCGCTACCATCAGCTTTTAATCCCATTTGCCGGCTACTATCTACGCAAAAGTGTTACTAAAACCATCATAAATCAAACGCTTCACATCCCTCGTTTTTTCGCCCTAATGAAGCACACAAAGTTAAAATTAAACCTTTTTCCGTTCCATACCGAGGCATGATTTATTCGCCGGCACAAAACGCACATCCCGCAGTGGGCCAGGCGAACTGCAACCCAAAAGCCCCACCATAACACCCGGTGCTAAGTAAGCTACCCCGAAAACAACGGCCATATTTACACTGTCGACACAGTGATATACTGAACGGCTTTGTGTGCCCGGTTTCGGTACATTCACCCCTGTGCTAGAGGTGTAGTCTGTGTGTACTTTTTGCTATTGCACAGCCTAGGACAACACCTCTGCCATGGGTCCTTGCTGTTCTTGTTCTGGGGCGCGCGCGATTTCCCGTGCACCACATCCCGGACCAGCGGCACAATGTCATCGGCCTTGCGAACGAACGTCGCTTGGCAAAAGCGACATAATAGAATTACCCGACCAGCTCGGACAACGTGCTCCGACCCCCTTCTGGGTCAAGCCGGTGCATGTTGCGGTAGGTTCGGTCCGTGGGACGTTGGAAAGATTAAAACCTTACACTCTCCCCGCTTCTGCTCGGTTGCTTCCCGTGCTGCTCTCGCCGCCAGGGACAGGTTGACTCCAGGGTGCATCGATTTTCTGTGCCGAACCGACCAGTCTAGACGCGGCAGGATGTGCAATACCAACTGCACCAGGTTCACCAGGTTTGCATTCCAGTGCAAAACGAAGACGATGACGGGCGGTGTTCTGTGCGCGATTGCAATCGTCGACAGACAGTTAAATTACTTTCGGGTCCCTTAGGAGAACGCCCTAGAGCCCACGCCGCGACCGTTCTGCCGCTGGCCGGTTGGTTTATGCCTGGCAGGTATTAAAGGGGTGTGGTGACATACCCCCAGGGAGGGGAGAAATTCAACGCTGAAAAAGCAGCGGAAGTGAAGCAACAGACTTTCATTTCCTTTTAGAATGATTGCGATGAAGGTTGAAAATAAATCGCATGAATTTCATTTTTATGTAACATTTTTTGTATGCAACCCTCCATCTAAAAATCCTCTTCGTCTCCCATTCCTATCCATTCCATTTCCGATCCTCCCAACTCCTAGAAGTCCCTTTTCCCACCCGATACTGTCCTTTTCATAGAATTGAGGAAATCATAGAGAAAAAAACTTCTAAACCACAATGACAACACACGCCCCGTCTTCTTTCTGAACAACTACAAATGTTCATTCTTCAGTTTCTATCCTATAAATAATAATATTCTTTAGTTTGTCATGTCCTGGAATATCACGCACACTGCTAACTCCGTAACTCTGATGAACTAAAAATTGAAAACGGGTTGTTCCAATGGATAGCCCAGCAATAGTCGCTATACAAGAAATAATGTCCACATCAAATTTAAACAGCAATAATTCTAGGCGATTTCAATGCCCCAAATTCTACTTGGGGAAAGCCCGTAATCCCGTATCTCTGTGGGCTATATGTTGTTATACTGTTTTGATGCGAATAATATGAATATACTGCGGAACGCATCAACTGACAACTAAAACCCAGCATAGACACTATCCTCTCTTTACACAGCGATTTTCAGCGATACTATCCTTTATACAGAAATATAACCAAAACTACAAGAAAACTAGATAAACATTTTCAATAAAATCAACGGATAGTTAAAAAATACATCCTTATAAAAGACACACCACAACTAATGTCATAATTAATTATTAAATAAATTAAATTAAATAAATTAAAGTATTAAATAAATGAAATGAAATGAAATGAAATGAAATAATTATACAAGGACATCGTTTAGTCCATTGACATACATTCCATTCCTGCGCCACCATTCTAGTTCGACCTTCCCGTTCGAGTTCTCGCAATTGCAAAGCAAATAAAACAACAAAAATCCGCTGTAACGACATGCAATCACTATTATAATCGTATTCTAGGAATTTCAAGGACTCTTTTTGTGTTCCGTTCCCTTTTTGTGCATGTATCATGCAACACTCGGACACTCACTCCTTGCCTATTTCCCAGTTGTATTGTGTGCAATTGTTTCCTGACTTGCGTCATTATAATGTTCCCTCTCTCCCCCATTGCTCATAAACGGACGCTTTTGTTCACTGCGAATGAATGGCTACGATTAAAACTAAGCTGCATTCAATAGAGTGATGAGTCATTCACGCATTATTAACATGCACAGTTGTAAAGTAATAATATATGATGAAGTGAGCAGAGATCAAGACAAAGTGCTCCCCCGTCGAAACATGGACAACTTTCTTCTTCCAACCCAATTCGCTTTCCAATATAGCAAAATACATATTTTAACAATCCAATCTTGCTGATGGGTTATAATCAAACCTTCCGTTTTACCGATTGGAATGCTGCAGAACCACATTGGATAAACTTCTCAGCCGGCAAGTGTGGGCACCTGAGCCGAGGCGCAACCGAAAATAGATCTCCCACATAGAACACGGGCGTCGTCCCTTTTCGA
>KI921091.1:0-12342 GCA_000473525.2 Anopheles melas | reverse complement strand
GGGGGGGGGGGGGGGGGGGGGGGAATTTATCATTTCTGTCCCTGTCGGTCGTGTAGTTGTTAATTATGCTAAAACGCTAAACATGCACGACGATGCAGCAGTTTGCCATGATGCCATTACCGCGGGAGTGCATTTGAGTGCTTGTTTGTTTCGTAGAATTTGGGCGAGCAGCGCTAATGTGTGAGGGTACATGGTGATGGTGATGGTCAAAGCGTTATGTTGTTGGTTTCTTGTGTGCAGCTTTCAAGATAAATTAATGTTGCAATAAGAGTAGAATTAATTAGGTTTAATGTATAGCTTACAAGCTGTGTTTTTACCAAATAACTACAAATTCACAGTTGCAGCACAGTGGAAGCAATACTGATATTGAAACGTCCTCAAAACTGACAACATCAACTGACGTTTTATCAGAAACAATACGATGTCGTTTTAATTCATTAATATATTTGTAAGAATGCTTGAAAGTATATGAAAAAACAACCATTTTGTACTGCCTTCCAAGGAAATTCATAGTTTTGATGACTTACTTAAAAGGTACCATTGCCCTGCGCTTTGAAGCAATACTCAGGCCCGTATTACAGTCGTAGATTTTACCATTAAAACCATGTATGATTTAGAAAAAAAAACCGCCTGCTGCGTGCTGAGCAATAGATAAGGTTAATTTCCACAAAAAGTGTCATCATAGCCTGATCATCATCGTATCAGGAACTTTTTTTTTGCAGGGGACGATCAATATTTGCCAAACTTTTAATTCAATAGTTAATATTAGGAGTGAACCATTTGTTAAATTTGACAGTCTATAACCATCAATTCCGTTTTTCCTTGGTTTTAGTTTGTTTTGTAAAGTTATTGTTCATTAAAGACTTTATTGACTTTTCAAAGATTACAACTTTATTTTAAGGTTTCTTTTTACTATTTTCTTAATACTTTTCAGTTATTTCTTCTGGCAATTGATTTGAAAGCGGTAAAAAGACAATCACAAGTACATTCGAAATTCTTAACGTAGATGTTGATCATTACATTTACGATGAACTCCACAAACACTTTTTGAATTCTATCTGTAAGATTTGGTGCATCTTCTAAGGTCTCTTTTGCACTACACGAACTTGTTAGAGGGCTTTGTTCAACGAATGAGGAGTAGCTAAACTTGCAGAAATAGTTGTCAACAAATAATGTAAACATGTATTAAAAAGTTCAACCAATGATATTAACATTTTTGAGAGAAAAACCAATAAAAGATACATTTTTTAAATATTTAACTGTTGGTTTGAATATGCATACGACCAAGTTAACCCCCTGTTCACGTTTACGTAGTTCATAAGCACAATTATTGACTCAAATTCATTTGAATAATTTTCATCGAACGCATGAGCTCGTCCAGTGGAAAAGGTCCCATCTTTTGTATGTTATTTGTTTTAATCTTTCATTAAATTTATCATCCAAATCATATCGTGTTTTTGCTAGTACAACAGCAGTAGCAGTATAACATTTTCCGTGTCTAGTTTACCCTGCAACGGTCGGTCCATCAATCAGTAATCAATATACGCTGATTGCCTATGTATTATGATCTTTTGACAGTTGCATCTGTTTGTTTATCGAAGCTATCAACAAAGAGAACTTAAAGTTAATAGAAGCATCTTTGATTTATAGTTTATTTTTACTTTCTGGGTCATCTGAAGTTAATAAAGTCAACCGGATACGGTCGTTGTCTCAATGTTCTTAGAGTTCTGGGTGAAGGAGTGCTGCTATCGAACGGAAGCCTGGTTCTTAACGATCCACTTTTGCCAGCAACCAGATGATTCTGTAGAAGCTCATACGGAAGACGAAAGAAATATGGAAACTGATTTTTGTGTGTTAGGTTGGAAGGATGATGTTACAGGCCAAACCGTCAGGAAGTGAACAGAAAAAAAATAGATATCTACATATCTACAAGTGTTCTAGGCTACGGGTTTTCAAAGAACCAAGCAAAACCCCGTGAAATAACGACTAACGATTCTGTACAAAGAGATTTTCAAAGCCTGATGGAACATGGTGATGATGAGGCGTACTTCTCGTTGAACGGCAAGGATTGCCACACTCTATGACCTGACCGAGAAGTTTTGGGCCAATTTGAAGAAAAGAGTATTTTGAATGGGGAAAAAATAGGAAAGCGGATAAGTTTTTCGAATGGCGTAGTCAAGGATCTGAAGAATATATTTGCATGCTTCTTTCATCCATCCCTCGCGAAAGTACCGGCTGACTTTCGCAGCTTGGATTATTAGCATGCTTTCGTTAGCACTAAGCAGGTTGATTGGCAATTAAAAGCAAAATTATATTTCGAAAAAAGACCAAGTGAAGCTATATTTGTAGCCGGTCTCGTAGTACAGTCGTCAGCTTGTACGACTTAACAACATGCCCGTCATGGGTTCAATCCCCAAATGGACCGTGCCGCCATACGCAGGACTGACTATCCTGCTATGGGGGGAAATCAATTAGTCACTGAAAGCCAAGCCCACAAGTGGGTACAGGCAGGCCTTGACCGACATCGGTTGTTGAGCCAAAGAAGAAGAAGAAGAAGCTATATTTGACTATGAATTGTCGATTGTGTTCAGTTGATTTGAAAATGTAATGGTAGACGTAATACGGGGTTCAAATCTCATCCGGACTGTCCTCAATACAAGCTTATAGTAAGTCTATCTAAAGCATGTCCAGGTTAATCGTTACACTGAATACTTTACATTCGTTATCATCGCAATTGATAGTAGATACATTTTTTGAAAAAGAATTGACAATGTAGGTTGTTTAGCAACGTGTACTGGTGGCACAACGTTAAATAAATCGTTTCCAGAAGCTTTATCTAAAAAGGAATTTTAATACAGATTTGAACAGTTCAAATTTTGAAAGATTAACAAAATAGATTAAATGCATCAATTTGTGGTGAAATGAATGAACTCACTCAAACGGTTCTTTCACATACTGTTAGAACAGAACAATTGATACATTTGCAGGGGCGAATTAAGCACTACGCAAACTAAGCGGCCGCGTGGAGCCTCGGTTAAACTATGCCACCCTCTGCTCACAAGCAAATTTGCTTCTCAATCTGGTAATTCTTTGGTTTAGAATTCCTTATACATCTTCTCACTCAATACTGCGGAGCAAGGCCTACATTTATGTGTCTCCACTTGTGTGAATACGCCACTGAAACTCTAAGTAATTGTTTAGGTAAAATAATAAAAAAAGCTGTTGGTTTTATTTTCAGCAAACTGTATTCCTCCACGTTGTACAAATCAGTACCTGCCATCGTATTTTCTGTCTTCGTCGTTCATTGCCGTTTGACCCACGTGCTACATCCAAACGTATTCTGGCTGATTTTAGTAATAAAAAGTAATAAATACCTCCGAGCATAGATTAATTACCATCTGTTATTAATTAGCATCAGAGCATAGATCTGTATAGAAGACTGATTGTCTTAACCAGAGTTAAAGGTTATCTAAAAAATAGTTCGCTATGGCGCCTGTTTTTCTTATTGATTGCTGCGTCGGCTGTTACAAAGCTATATAGAATCGAATACTAGAATCCAACCAAATTTTATAATAAATCGAATACTAGAATCCAACCAAACCAACCTCCCTGAAGCGAGGACTACTTATCCGACTGTGTAGTATTAAACCATTTCGGAATCCTGTTTAGGTTAGCATTACCACGTAGACCGTTACACCAAAAACAAAGATTTTTAGCGGCATATTCCATCCCCCCCAAAACAAATGGGACTCCCAAAACGTAGACCAATGACAGTTGTAAAATCTAAAAGGAATGCAATTTACCTACTCCTTTAATGCGCAAAACTCGCACGTTTAAAAGTACACGAATTCCACTAATTTCAACCCCAAATGAAGATGGCGCAGTAACGAACTTCCTAAAAGTTAATGAAGCTACTCGTCTTTCTTCGTTTCAAAATGGACCTTTCTCCGCAGACACACACACACACACACACACACACACACCTAGTGTGTCTCGTGCCAACAACGCCAGATGTCCATTGCAAATAAGGGCGCCGGTGATGTCTTCGCAGAAACCCCTCGTTGCAAAAATGTAACCTCTCGCGTGAAGGAAGAAAAAAGAAGCACAAACAACACACACACACGCACAACACAGTGGGAATTGGGAAGCGCGCACGCAAAAAGGCAACCCCTGTTGGGCAGAGAAGGCAACCCCACAAATACCTGTTCGAAGTGGGAGGGGGGGGGGAGGGGGGTTTGAACGAACTCCCCCAAGCGGATGTCGCATTTCGGAGTTCGTTTGTGCTAGCGAGGAAGCGAGGAAGGAAGGGAGGTGGCGATGAACAGGGAATCCTGGTCGTTTTCTTGTACTTTTAATTCGTCTCTTCCCGCAGCGTAATGTTTTCATCGCATTTCTTCGCAGTGTTCGCTGCGCTTATCGTACAGGGCATTTGTTGTTCCGCCGCACCGTACGCGTATGCGCACCAATAGTGTTTGCGTATTTGGCGCAACCGGAGGAGGAGAGAAAAAAAAAGATACGCAAAGGTGTTGGAGAACCTTCCGGACCCGGGTCCATCATAACCGCGGGTTCGACAGCTTGCGTACGATTTTGTAACGCGACACAATTGTCGTATTAAATATTCATTAGCAAAGGTGCTTGGGCGTTGACGGGTGCAGGTGAGGGCCGCTGGGAAAAGGAAGGCAAAGGTCTCGTGAGTGCGCGCGTTTGCTCGTGGAAAATAAAACTTTGCCATACGAATTTGCGGTCTCGTTTCGGCTTCGGGGGGAGTTCGTGTTGTCACTCGACATTTAAAAGCATGGGTGGCGAGGGGTGGCAGCGAGGGGTTGCAGATAGAAGCACTGGAAGGGAGGATACTTGATACCGCACGGGCCGCACGGGAGGGGATCATGCTCTCGTCGTGTGGGGCTCTCGATTGCTGGATCAGCGGCTTAAATCGGTTTAAAAGGTAGCCTTTACGACTTACAACACAACCTACCGGCCTTGTAGACACACACACCGTCTCCGAGGTGCACATGCATGCGGTGCAGGAGGCTCGAATTGCAACCCGCCAGTAAGTGAACACTTTGTTGTTCGTTTTCGGTGTCCGGTTGATGTTTCTTGCCGCAAAGCAAGCGCAAATCCGCGTCGCATTGATAAGGGGGCGCGAGTGTTTGTGGCAGCCAGCGTGGCTTTGTTTTCTGGCCCGTTGTTGTTTGAAGAATTGTTTGAGCAGCGCTGCTTATCATTTGTTATTCAATTTCAGTGCGATGGGCTGGGGGTTTTGATTAAAATCACTTGGAAAAGCGCCTACAATTTGCCACAATCGCAGCTTTTAATGAGACGGGTGATGACTGAAGAAATTAAAAGTCAAGTGAAATAATTCGACACAAATAGAATACGTTTTTTTTTTAATTTACGAGACAACTACTGTAAAAATGAAAACATCAACTTTGTTCAAATCTTTATCATTATAACCGTTTTTGGCTTTTATTCATGATCATCTTAATATTATGTTTATTTTTATTAAAAAATGGTCATAATACAACTCAATTTAACTTTTATATTTATGCTTTCTTTTATCGTTTTTTAATGTCTTTAATTATATCTTTAAATTTACAGCCTCCCAAATAAGAACAATTTATAATAAAATTGAATAAAATTGCAACAAATTAATTTATATCCAATAATTACACATTCATGATTGGTCACTGTTTAACCTTTGCACAACCGGGGCTGTTTATTTTTGCTACGGCTGTGGTAATAATTTTGCACCATTTTGCACCTTCCAAACGGTTACCATAGTCGCGATAGCCTGCCTGGACGTGCCTGGGGCGGATGGTTGCACAAACACCTTGCCTGTGGTGTCTATTTGGCGTGGCGGTTCTTGCTGCGTTGTTGTGTTTATGCGTTGCGTTTTGTTTGTTATTTACTTATCTTCTCTCGAGTGCGCGCGCTTTTTTTTGTTCTCTCACCCACAGCTAGGCCGGACCACCTCTATATTGCGATGCGATAGAGACACTTGAGCGTTAGAGTTTGAGTGTTTGCGGCTATATGCAAATGAGTCGTCACACAGGCGTCCCGGTGCGAGGTTATGCGCGCTAAAGGAATAATAACTTAACGCAAATAATGCGTTGGATGGAGAATTGGCACCAAGCACTTGCTGCGGGATGCTCGCTTACGAGGCGTAAAAATGCAAATAAAATAAAAAAATACTAATTACAATTCGCCAAATGCTTTTTTTTTGTACAGCACTGTGTACGCGCTTGCGGTACGAAACGGACCAGGTGGAGGGTACGTTTGGAGTAAATGGATGATTGACGATTTGGTAGTAGCACACACACCTATCGCACGTACACACCAAACCCGAAACTTCAGCCGTAGTAGTAGGCTCAGAGTGTCCAAACGGCGGTAAGGGCACCGCGGTGGTGCTCGTTACGAAACGTTCGGTTGCTTCGTTAACTGTTGGGTGTTTCGGTGTTTTTCTCTAGAGAGAGAGAGAGAGAGAGAGAGAGAGAGAGAGAGAGTTGCCACCCTGCTTGTTGTTTGTTTTAGCTGGCTTAGCTTCCTGTGCCGTGTGCTGTGGATGGTATTGTCTCACTCTCGCCCTAGTCGAGCCCTAGCCCTTTTGACGTGGATGCGCAAGCATTGCTTTATCGCGCTTCTATCCGCTACGCTACGCCACCCGTACACTAGCGGTTGAACAGTGATAGACGAACTTATGGCCACCACTGGGCAAAGGTGGTGATGGTGTTAAACCCAGCTCAAACGGCTTCATCAATTATAAGTAAAATAGTGAATTATTTAAGCACAGGAATATTTAAGGTTTGAACGTTTTATGATGTATCGATCACTACGCAAAGCTGAATAAATTTGAATATAAAATTTAATTTAAATAATTACGCCACACTGTTCGCTTCATACTGCTCCATTGCACAACTACACTGATCAACGAGCGTTATCAAATCTTCCCGCGGTTTTCGACTAGCAAACTCCCATCGTCCTCCCCAGCCATTCTCGTCCACTTTCTTTCCACTCTCCGTGATTGTGTCCACCTATTATGAAGACTTTCGACATTTCTCGATTGCCGACGGACGTGTCGTGGGCCACCGCAGCGCATCGTCGTGCCCCACCGTTTTCTCATGCATTTTATGGCCATTGGTCACGCAATTTCGGGCTGAGGCCGTCGTTGGGGTTTTGGTTTTTTCGTTTATTTTTTTCTCTCTCCTCACTCTCTCTCCACTCCTTCATGTCGTACTTTCTCGCTCGGGCGCTCGCAAGCTGGCTGCGCGCGATTTGACGCAAGCCATCTCCATCGTAACGCGGCGCATTTCGGCTTTCCCTGCGTCACCCTGCTGCTGCTGCTGCCCAGAGCAAGAAGCCGAGCGGCATAAATCAATCAAAAACGCACGACAACCCGCCACAACGGAACGCGCGCACGCGGAGGGATCGATGCTGCTTTGATCTTTTCGATCGGTTTTGTGAACCGCGCTTTTCGCTTGTGTTCCGTTTGGCGGTTTGGTCTGTGCCTGGCATGGAGTTTATGATGAGCTCGGGTTTATAATTCATCCAGAGGAACATCATAATCCAAGCGCGGCATATAATCCTGCGCGGACTACAATGGTCAAGGGGAATTGGGTCGTAAACGTTGAAGGATTTTAGGTAACCACCATTCGCTCAAAAGGTTGTGAGCTGGTGAGAGGTTTTTAGTGTTTTTTAATGTCAAATTTATTAGCTATCTGAAATGTTCTTCCAGCGGTATGAAGTTGTAGGAGTTCTCGGTTCTTTAATGTGATTGTATTTAATTTTTTTTTGTTTCTGGACATAAAAAAGCGAGTTATTACGTAAATTCTAGAGCCGTAGGAACGTCTAACAAGCTGTGTAGCATGTTATGTATCTTTCGGATTTAAAGCATATGTGTTTCTAAAGAACACATCAGTAACTGTTATCAATAACTAATTTTTTCATTTGCCAGGGAGTTGGTACATACAACGAGCTCCAACAATGGCCTGCGTATAATTTCAAAATGCTTCAAACCGACAAGACTTGCAAAGAAAGTGGAAGGATTCTAGACTCAGAATCATTAGAGCGGAGGATGCAAACGCACTGGGCGTGTTATAGTGACTTTCTACGATCGAAGATCTAAACTGTTTGATGAAGGTTGGCCAGATACGTTGACTATTACTTGCTACGAGGAGACTGGAGGTTCCTTTCACAGAGATTAAAACAATATGTTTGAATATGATCCGTCCGGCATGAAACGAGAAGGGTTCAATGAATTGGGTGGCTTCATCTGGTGAAGCCGGTTAGATGCTTGTAAATAACAATAAAAAATATTCAATCCGCTGAAGAAAAGGCTTGATGGTTATGCTTATCACCAGAGCTAATCATTTTATTGAACTCTCTGAAATCACCGAAACGTCTGACGTCTATCATAGAGTTATCTAGTCAATTCCTGGTGTCAATTGTTGTTAAATAATTTTAATCACACAAGCGTATCAGGTTGAAGTGTGTCAATTAAAAACATGTTTTTTTTTACTAATCTTTAAAGATTGTCCAGAGTTATAGCAAAGTTTCATACATTAATGTGGCATGTATTGAGTTATTTCATTCGATTCTCTTAGCTCCAACAATTTCTTGTACACATTGTTAGTTTAAAGAAACATAAAGTGCCTTGATTATTTATTTTAATCATTTAGAAGGGATGACTTATCATTCAGTATCGAAAAAATGTCGTTTTTCCTTAACATAAAAAGCAAACGATTGATAATGTGCTTTTAGTTCGTTTTACTTCATTGGTATGTTAAGCTGGTGAGACGCAAAAGGTTTTAAATACTTTTATGTGAAAGAAAGTAACATTTCAATCTGGTACAATTAGTTGAGAATCTTAAATGAGTTGTACGATTCAATTGCTAGTAAAAATTGTATTTATTACCATGTTAAATATTTCTGCGAGGGGAATGCTCAAAGGGAATAAATGACGTAGAACATGCAAAAATCATGAAGAATCGAATAGCGATTCGAATAACTAATACAAAGGAAATACCAACAATAATCTACGTAATGAGTACGGCAATCAATCGATTAAGAAAAAAAAACAAGTGATGCCCATAGGCTCAAATAAGATACACACATAAATATAAAAACACGATTAAAAGCAATATAAGTACGGAACAACAAGGTAACACTCAAGGCAAGACTAGCGAATTTGTTGATTTTTAAATAATATTGGAAGGCTGGTTAAACGTTTCAAATAAAAAGTTTTTACATTTACTCGAAAATAGTATCTTTTTTCCTATTTGACTTCAGTAAGCCGGTTTTAGCCCTCAGGTCACAGTCTCCTTGGCATCTAATGTTCTTGTAAAGAGTATCATTGGACTACTGAATTAACTAACAATAACTTATCTATGAGGAAATGTGGATAGTATTGTAATTGGCCTTTGAATAAACATAATAACACAAACTAAAATATTACTTATATACAGTAGATACACTGGGCATGAGGTTGTCAGAATAGCTTCTACAACAGCTGAGACTGACCATTGAGTTAGTAATGAATTTAGCTATTTGTTATTGTTATATGATTACGAATCAGGAAATCAATAAAAATTTTGAATGCATGATGATAATTCATAACATGAGGAAATTATACAAAAAATATTAAGCATATTAATTCTACAACACGATCATCTCAAAATTCCATAGCTAAATGGTATTATAATTTGTTTCAAAATATTGTGTTTTATTCCGAATCATATATGATCCAAACTCAGGAGGTTGACGGATGCAATAAATGTTAAAAGTGTATGATGGTGTTTCTTATCATTTCAGAATGTTCTCCCCAACAGATAAATCCAACCCTATTGAAGGCATTACCAAGTAAAAGCAACCTCACGGTAAGAAACAAAAAAGCAAAGAATGCTCTTAAATAAAACCTAATGAAGCTCGGGGCAGGGATGAGATGTACGGGGTGTGATTTATTCATTACAGCAAATTATGGTTCAGAAAGCGGAAAAGCGGTAAATCAAATTACACCACCTTAGCCAAAAGCAGCATACCACCACGGAAACTATGCTTAACGAGTGCTAATGAACCATGAAATTAAACGAAGCGGCGATCGTCTAGTGCATGATTTGCCGCGTTGTTTTTCACCTCTCCCGCAGCCATCGCGATCTATGATTTATTTCACCACACGTGTATGTACCGCATACACCTCTCGTTGGCAATGAGCTTTGAGTTTCATTTAAAGTAAAATTCATCCATCCACACATCTATCGGCCTGCCCATGCTTTCCTCCCCCGGTCGGTCGCTCGGCAAAGGCGAAACATCCGATCGAAAAGTAATCGTTTTTCCGCATGACGAGTAGTCACGAAGTAATTATCAGCCTTGCGCGATAAAAACGGCGGCACCGCCAGCGCAAACTCGTAGGCTGCCACAAAGGTGGTAAACACGCGGCGCACCGGCGACGGCGATGCATTTACGACGAACTGGACGCCAAACGCGTCCCACTTGTGTGCATACCAAAATAATGAGGTGCATGTTCATGTTCGCTATTATTATACCGCATGCATGTACGGGGAAAAGGGAAAAGAAGGAAAAGGCAGAAGAAGAGAGAAAGAGAAAGGAAGAGAATGAAAGAACGTGTAGGAAAGAAGGGCACCTAGCAGGGGGGAGCTGTTTTGCTTGAGGACCCCCTTTACGTTTCGTGGAAAGGCGATGTGAATGGAAAATGGCGCACTTGTGGCGTCCGATGGTTGCTTGGCTATTTCGTGCCTTTCCTTTGTGGTGGCGGCATGAGCAGTGTTCGCGTATTCCATAAAAAGGGAATTGTACAGCGTCAAGACAAGAATTGTACGACTTTGATGAGGACGGTTGTAACAATTACAATTTAATGATATAATAATCGTAATAATCCGTTTGCTCTTTACACAGTGATTAGAATTTGTTGGTGAAACAGTAGCTGTTGTAGAAAGATAGAGAGAGAGAGAGAGAGAGAGAGAGAGAGAGAGAGAGAGAGAGAGAGAGAGAGAGAGAGAGGAGGGTAGTAGAATGATCTTTTTAACTTCCAAGGATCTGTGTGCTCTGTTAAGATATATTAAGTACATGACTACAACGTCATACTGTGCCCTTGGGACACCAGTTATCAAATTTATCACATCACCATCATATCAAATACCGGCGGCTTATTGGCGAAGGTTTGCCGATAATGGAAGATTTTCATACTCAACGTATCTGCTTGTTTTATATAAACATGCCAACCGGATTGTTTGAGCAAGGGATTGCGATCCTTTTAATTTATGGGATTTTTACAATTTTTGTTTTAATTGTTACAGTTTTAACCTATCGAATCTAACCTATAATACCAGTCAAATAGTTGAATCTACCTGCTAAAAACGTTGATTGCACGATATATAACATTATAGTATGAATGTATTTGTGTACAGTCAAAATCTGTATCATTTGCTTCTAAAGTCGGGGCATACAAATGGGGCATAGCGAAAACTATATCAGAGAACGCCTTTCGTAATATCTTTCTGAATATATTTTCGAGCTAAAGTATTTTGTAATAAATATGTACGATATGTAATTTTGATATGATTCCCATCTGAATTAAGTGAACTGACATGTATATCCTAGCAATTACATTCGTTTCATTGTTATGAAATTTAAATTTTGTAATATTTAAAATATATTTCCTTGTATGATTGATTTTCCGTATCATTCGATTAGGCAAAACAACCCTTCTAAACACTCAGCTAAATATAGACGTTGTCGAATGTTACATTTAATCAGTACTCGACTAGACCCTTAATGAGGTATGAAGGTAATACGATTCCGAGACGATTGTGACAAAATTTAGAATATTTTAAGAGGTGGACGAATCCAATCGGATCAAAGCCGCAATAAGTGTGGCTGACAACGATTTAGTTCTGGGAGTAAGTTAGTGGATCTGGTCATCTCATTAACATTGTATTAATTGTTCCAATTTGAATGAAAATAACCGAAATGCAAACACTAACGATTTCGATAATATTTTGACGTTTTCTGTTTCAGGACCTTTGATTTTGACGCCGCGCATTGTTGTTTGCATACTTTATCCCGTTTATTGTAAATCATTGTTATTGTTTGGACCTTAAAGTTTCAGAAATGGTCTTACTTCTTTGTGATCCCTAATATTGACTGTAACTCATGAGTTTTAAATAAAAGCAGAATATGTTGGAACTGTTGGATTTGTGATTTAGTTGGACTAGAAGGTTTTGCAGCACGTCCTTACTATAAAAAGTACGAGCAATATCATAACTTAACATTCAAATAACCTAATGAAAGGTGACATATCTCTCAACAACCGTTGTCGGTCAAGGCCTG
>AXCO02006884.1:0-18229 GCA_000473525.2 Anopheles melas | reverse complement strand
AAAAAAATGTTTAAAAATCAGATTTATTTTTCCATCAGCTCAAGCATAATTTCAATCTATGCAAAATGAATAACGGAACGCAAAAGAGATTTTTTTATTATTTATTTTAAATATTTCACTTTGTCCACAACCTTCCCAGCTAATCCACAGTGCAGTAATGAATGGAAAAGGATTAAAAAAGAACATTTACGCAAGAGTGTGTCACAAACAAACCCAAATACGAAACGATACTCTGCGCAAACAATAGCGAACCCTTCATCCAAATGGAGCCAAGCTTCTTCACGATTCGCTAAATCACTTCCACGCTTTATTGGGATTTCATAAATTTTATAATCCCGCGTCCCCAACTTAATCCCCGATGGCGACTCATTTTTTTTGGCATGAAAAAAAGCGAAACCTTTCAAGCACCGATCCGATCTGCGGAAGGATGTCGTTTGTGTTGTTTCTCTTCAGTTTTTTCACTCTTCCAGCGAATGGCGACGGAAAATTAGATCGCACCGAACCCATGGAAACGAACGGTGGTTGTACGCTTCGGGGCACTACTTAGCAGCGCGCTCACCGCAATCTCACAGGGAAGCGTTGTTTTTCTTTTTGAGTTTTCTTTTTCTCTCTATAGCCTTGCTACTTAACAAAACATACTCTGCCTGTGACGCAGCAGCTTTTCTTTCACATTTTTTCCAGGTTTGTTTTGAAAGAAAGAAAAAAACAACCAACCAACCCCGTTCTCGAGGAGCAGCCTTCCAACGCCAAGGAACGTTATGGTATGTTTGCTTGCGCGCCGGCTATAGGGAAGCAAACATAAATCTAATGGCTTTACACTGAGTGGGTGTATCGTTCTTGTGGTGGATGTTCGGATTCCCAACAACAGCACCACGCTCGCTCCTCTCTTCACCAGGTGTGGAACGCGTTCCGGATTCGCATCGTAAATCTATGTATCGCAACGGATATCGAGGTGCTATTAAATTACATTAGATTATTGGCCCGGCATACGGTACGGAAGCGGTTGCCGATTGATTGGCTCCATCTCCGTCCGGGGTGAACGCAAAGCGTCGATTAATTTATTGGAGCTGCTCGAAACAATGGAGCAAAGTTTGTGTGGCGTGTAGCTTTTTATTCCGTTTATTGCTACACTTAAACAATGGGCTGTGGGGTACACTTGTAGAGATTGTTGCCATATAAAACAATCAAGTGTTTGATAGAATTAATGATCGATATTT
The DNA here is from genome assembly GCA_000473525.2 of Anopheles melas. NCBI lineage: Eukaryota > Metazoa > Arthropoda > Insecta > Diptera > Culicidae > Anopheles > Anopheles melas. Next base: position 17,012 of record AXCO02006884.1, on the reverse strand, counting down.
TCTTTTCTATTTGAAATTTTATCAAAAAAGAACGTAGAGTATGCATTAGCGCCTAAATGTATGCACATCACTCTACAAATTGGTTTATTTCGGAGAATTAACACCCTTCTTGCTTTTTTTTAAACATCGTAGCATCATTTTATTGTATTTTGTATCCACTAAATCACAAAAAATACAAATCAGGCTAGTGGTGGCACAAAGTTCTTCTATCCAATAAAACAATATTGCTGTTTTAATTCTATAATTGAAAAGCAAAACAACTATCAATAAACAAACATTATCAAACTGTATATAAACATTCTCCAAACCTCTTGTTTGTGCTATTTTTTAGCTTGTTTGTTTCCATTCACTTAGCATCATCACTTGCCACACTCCCGAGAAACCTGACACCTTGGTTGAAGTATCAAATGCCACCGGAAAATCAAATCACCCGCCGAAACTAAATCCTCTTCCCAGGATGCTTCGAAGAAAGCCAATCATTTTCACCTGATTTTGTTTGTCTGGCTTCCTCTCGCTTTTTCTCAGTTCGTAGAAGGAAAACACTTATAGCAGGAAACAAACAATAGAGCTGGTCTGGTCACTAGCCAACACGAAACAACCCACCGTTCAAACACATAACGCATAAAGCGAAACAAAAATACACACACCATATAAAGCTCAAAAACCCATCAATCAGCCACCATTATGGTACAATTCCGTCCGCAATCCTCCACCGAAATGCATCAATGTCGTTGGTGGTGGAATCTTTAACGAGATAGCTTTTGCCGATCCGTTTCTGCTGAATGTCCCAAGGTTATGGCATTTCGTTCCATTTTCCACACACCCGGTGCCACCTGGTGAATGCGAATTTGGCAAGCAAGCTTACGGTTAGCCTTTTTTTGGAATTTAGTTCTCTGATTTCATCGAATATTGTATTATGTACATATGAGCAGTGAACAAAAGCAACGCACACTGCTGTCTTGTGGGAGCGCAATGCAATACAATCAAACAAGGTACCAATTCAAGTAGATTTTCCCCTTTCCAGCCGGTGCAAATTGTTCTGACAGAATTGACAAAGTGAACGTCAGCAGCGTGTGTGCAGCGTACGGTCACTGCAATTCTATGAGATGTGGTTTAGCTGCAAGAATCTTTGGCTTCGCCCTGCATTCAGCAGATAATGCTTGAAGGAATGAGCCTAACCAAGGGTGTACGTGTGTCGGTTTCACTCTCATCAAAACCTTCCATCCTTCCTGGAAAACGTACCATCAGCCACAGAGTATGCTACAGTGGGCAACATCTATTCTAAATTCATTCCAAGGCTCATACGCACAGTCCCACATCTGAGCTGCACCTTTCCTTCCGGAAAGCTTCATGTTCGTTTGAAATGTGAATGTAACGGGCTATTTTACTGGCCTTTCATCAGAAACCTTTTAACCTAACAAACCCGAACTTGAAGCTGACCTGGCAGCATTTTGTGAAAGCTGAAGGCAATATACGCCTCTAAACCTCAAACATCAGTCCGACTACTCACGTTGCAATTTGAAAATGGTTCGATAATTAAGGCGTTAAATGGCAAATGGATAGTTTCGGTTGCGGCAAAAGACATACCCAACCTCAACTATCTTACACATTGCCTATTTTACAAACAACTTAGAATCCCTCGATTCGAGTTTCGTTTAAAGCCTTTCCTTACACGTGCCGCTCATGGCTCGGTCTCTAGAGAATTGGCCTCACTCAAACCCAAAACTCAATAAATTGCTCTTTTGCACATCGAAATTCATACGCTTTCACCCTTGCCCAAACTACCCACCAAAACCTCTAAAATGCACGATATATCGTTCGGCTTTGTAAAACGTTTCCTCCAGACCTAGAACGATCCAGCCCAAAAGAAAACAGAATTCCGGTCCCTTTCTCAGGCATCCCACACTCAGCCCGGTCGACACAGAACACATCCAACAGCTACGATACCACACTGGGAAGGAACCGGGTGTAGCTACAAATTGAGTAGCAAAATTAATGATTCCAGTTAAATCTGTTCGATAACGGAAGCAGCACTAGGTCTGGGAAGTGAATTGGTTTGCTTTTGGGGCTACATCTTAATATTACTCTACGCTACGAAGTCAATGCCAGTGGTGGAAGCAGCGCCGATGGAGCAGGGAGCGCTTCGAGTGAAATAGCGATGAGATGCTTAATTTTGTTACTTGTACCATTTCCAGAACATGAGGTTTGGCAGTTACCACGCTCTGGATGGAAACGTAAGCTTACATCAGCGATCCGGGCGACCCAACGTATCACAGTCTTGATTGGTGTGGGTGCATGTTAACAGCTGAGGGAATTAGAAGAAGGTGAACATTTATACAAGAGCGTCTTCCTGTTTTATTGCTTTACGAATCTCAACCATGGTAAGGCAAGAATACGGTGATTCCTTTTACGTGAAAAGGCATTAAAGCAACGGAAAGATATATTTGTAAATGTTGTATTTTTAAGTTATTAATTTCTAATTTAAACGCCTAAATGTATGCAATTTTGTTTCATGAATTAGTCTATTAAGCCTCCACAATTATATGTCCGCCTGAATGTATGCAAAACGGTTAACAACATCCTAGCTTGCATGGTAGAGGCAGTAATAAGTAGTTTTTAAACACTCATCGGCTTTATTGACCAGTTCAACGTCAATTACCGTGATGTAAAGTGTACAACAATTCACGAAATCAATTATTCCTCACAAACTTCCCACGTAATTATTTCGCGTTAATGAGTGTTGCTTGTTTCATCGTTTCACAAAGGAAAACTCTGTGCGCTCAACTCCAGCAGGCAATGAATTATTTACTACGAGGTCAAAATTGTTTATTTACGTTCAGCGAACTACAGAAACGCTCACCGGCCGCTTCTCTTGTTTGATCGTACTAATTCGAAAACAAACCACCCGATCAACGCGACCCGCGAGCCGTACCGTTTTCATTCCACGAACCCCACATAAATCGATTACCGGTTTTCCTCGTAAACATAAACTAACCAAGTTTCCGGTACGACGGCCACGTCCGGGATGCAACGCTGCTGCCTCGAGCAGATGGCGAGCGTAGTCCCGTTGGCTCACTATCAATTATGGTAATTATATGCGCTCTGCACAGGACGCAAGAAAGCATAACGCAAGGTGACAGGTGGTTTCCAGCGGGCTTTGTCATTTCAAAGCAACTCGGACCGGATGATGACGATGATGCAGGAGGGTGCGCTGGTACAGATGCTCAGGTGGGTGTGTACGTAGGTAATTTTGATAAACTCTGCTGCTAGAACGGAGTGAGGGTGTAATTATGTCAAAAGCAATTTCGTGGCGGAAACACCGCGCCAGACGATTATTCGTATGTAGTTTCTAATGTGGAAATGATTCGCTTTCGCAGTTTCGTGTGCCAACACCATAATTGAGACGTGTGCAAAGCGTTTCCTGAATGCTTCGAGGATAATTATTACATCTACGCTTTCATGAATCGTTGCGCTATACATCCGTGCTCATGCCACGCCATGCTCAGCTCAGCGCAAACAATCTTCTTCTTTGGCTCAACAACCGTTGTCGGTCAAGACCTGCCTGTACCACTTGTGGGCTTGGCTTTCAGTGACTAATTGATTTGCCCCCATAGCAGGATAGTCAGTCCTACGTATGGCGGCACGGTCCATTTGGGGATTGAACCCATGACGGGCATGTTTTTAAGTCGTACGAGATGACGACTGTACTACTAGAGCGGCTCAGCGCAAACAATATTGCGATATTAATCCCACCACTTTAATCATTCTTGGCTGGCGTGAATGTGGAAGAAGCAAGCAAGTTGGATGGAAACGTTGGTACCAACAAGCTACCATGAGCTAAAGAATGAAATCACAGACCCGTGCCGTCAAAAACTAGCCACAAGCTAAACGTGCATAAATGAATCATTTCCCCAAACGGCCCGTGCAGCACCCAAGCTAAGTGAAGCAAATGAAAGATTAACTTATGAAAAATGAATGAAATCTCATCTCACTGTGTGGATCATCTCCATCATCATCATCATCATCATCATCATCATCACGAACATCATCATCATCAACGTCATGGTTGTTGTCGTTCTACCCAAGCACGCTAACCGGACCAACTCGAGACCCAGCTGAACCCATCGCTCTTAATCTTAAGGGACCGAATGCTTTCTGATTCAGTGGAAAAAGTGAAATCGAGTTTTCCTTTCCCAAGCGTGAAGTCAAAAAAAAAACAACTTGAGTGAAGCAAAAAAAAAGCCATCCAAAGATACATTTTTTGTGGTACCGCAAAAAAAATAAAAGAAAATCTGATTCAGAAATGCTTAAATTCCGTTTCGGATGATGTACGATAAATATCTACACATCTTCCATGATCGTCACCGTTGACCGCTCCTTGTTGACTTTCGCCTTTTTCCCAGCCATGTTTCTGTGTGTTTTCTTTGTCATATTCACGCTCACGAAGTAAATTGAGAAATCTAATGTTGTTACTGTAACCCAGCGTGAGTTGGAAAAACTTGTGCTTCTGCTGCTCGCCAACGAGTGTCATAAATAAATGTTTCCATTTTTCTCCCAGCACTCTTCGCAGTGTGTGTGTGCTGGCATGAAGCTAGAATTGGAATCATATTCAGATGGAATATTTTTCGTTACAAGATGCAAAACCCCTTTAACCCTTGCGCTGGTACGTGCTGTGCAGTATGGTTAGACGAGGTTAGTATGAGTCGGTGTGTTTGGAAAAATGAAACGATCACGCTAACCCGCATGCCAATGAATTCAAGTGCAACGTTTCTCGAGTTTAAATTCTTCCAAGACTGCTCAGACGGTGGCCAGAACAACTACAAAAAAATGGCAGCAAAACCCCCCAGGAGGATCATAGTCACAGTCCGAAACCCGACTGCACGAGCTCCGGGGCCACGCTCGCAATCAAAATAAGCAATTTTCCAAATGGTCTTTCAAGCGTGGCGCGGTTGGTTCCTTTGCTTGCTGCGTGAATTGGAAAGTTTTCACAGCGCAACCCCCATGCGATTGGACCACAGGTGGGTCACATTTTTCAGTTCCGGTGTGCGCGCTGGACGGGAGTGGCTGTGCCGGGTTTCGGTTTCGCTTCGGGCATCGTATACGTACGGTAAGCGCACATCACTCATCAGCACCATCTGTTACGGGGTTTTGTTTTGTTGCTTGCTCGACGCTCGAACACTACCGACTGAACTTGAGGGGTGGGAAAAATCGAAGATGAAATATTAATCGCCAGAGACAGTGGCGCTTTTATTGAGGGTTATTTTTTAATTGAATTGGAAATTCTGCAAAATGAAAACAGAATGGAAGAGCTATGATTGTGATTGTATGTATCTTGATTTTTTGAGCGAAACCACCTGTGATTTCCTATGATTACATGAAATAGGATTATGAAATACAATATATGTTCAAATTTGAAAACATCAACAACGTGTAACTGATCATCTTGCTGATCTTCTACAATAAGCGCCTAAAGATATGCTATATCTATTACATATTTTGCTTATTTATTTCAGTGGTTTAAATTACTTGAAAACGAATGGATTCTATTATCATTATTTTCACTACTTCTCTTGAAATTCATACTTCCTACCGTTCAAAACAGTTAAACCAATCTATCTCAGTGGCTTTACAGTACACAGACTCTTGGAAAGCAAAGAACCATCGGAGCCAAAAGGACAAAGGGCAAAATCAACATTGCAGTTCCTTTCTGTGCATCTGTCTCCAAGTGTCCTTGCCCTGCAACCGTTCCCATTTCAGCCCACCCAAACGATCCGAAAACTCCTCCGCCGGTCACCGGCAATGCGCGCGTTCCACGATCTAATTAATGATTTACAAATGCCATACCAACCCCGAGTGCTACTACCAACGCCACCTGCTGCCAACGCCTCCGACCGTCTCCTATGCCTACCAGATTGCGCGTTGCTGCAATTGCCACCGTACCGAAATTCACTTAGCATTCATTAGCTTTTCCACCATTTATTATGACGGCATTAGCACAATGGTGGCAGCCCGAGCGCCAGCCAATTAAAACGATATCCGCCGAGTTACTGTTGCGACACGGGACTACTCGTTGCGTTCGACGATCGACGATACGTCCCCCGGTCGCGGACCAGTTTTGAATTGGTTTCACCGGAATTGTGCGCAACAGTACACGGGTCACAGCTGTGGACAAACGCACACACACACACACACACACACACACTGGGTAGGCAAATCTGTGTCAGAATGTACTCAGCGCTGAGATTGAGAAAACTGCTTGAAGGAAGAGAAAACGAGTCGACTTTCAGTTTCAGCTGAAGCTCTACTGGAGCTCAGTAAGAAGGCTGTGGAAGATAAAATTAAATCAGCAAGATTGTTTGGAACCTTCCCGATCTGTCGGTATGAGGCAAGTCGTTTGCAGAGGGCTTCTCCCTCTTTAATGCACACCTTGCTTCGGCGGCAGGAATCCTCTCTGCCGCATTATCGTCGCCCGCCCAAAGTGGCCAAAGCGTTCCGCTCGAGCTTCATAAAGCATCAGTAACTGCTTTATCGTTCTTATCACACGCTGGCCTTCCCTCTTTGCACATTCCAAGGAGCTGTCGGAGCGTGGAACACAACTTTCCCGGCAAGCGCTTTTGCACGTGACCCTGAGACAAGGAAGCGGAGCAGACGAACGATGATGATGGAGTACATACAGCAAAGAAGCACACACACACACACACACATACATATACCGACATGTCCCACTCACTCTCGCGCGGTAAAGTACGCTGCCGGGCGACGAAGTCGGGCAACACGAGCATAATTGAATCGCATCGGACGCGCCACTAGACCGGGCAAGTAACCGGAAGCAAAGGTGGGTCATAAAAGTAATCGTTTATTTTCGTCAAATTAGATTATGCATAGGTTTTGCCATTCTTCATCCGTCGTCCATTGGTTGGGCACGAAGGGCGACGGGATTAGGGTAGCGAGTGGGACACTCGGTAAGCGTTCAGTTATCGCTTGACGCATTGCCATTGGCGGGGAGCAAGGAAAAACAAAAATCTTTCCAAAAGAAACTGAAGGGAAACATAACTTTTTTTTCCATACAAACTGCTTTACGAACATTGTGAACGTCACAAAATGCAACAGTAATGAAATTTTATTGAAGACTGATGAGATTCCAATTGAATAGCTCGTCGCTCAATGTCGGAAATTGACAATGATGCGTCTGACGCTATAGTGATAGAGGAATGAAAAAACAGGACAATTTCGTGAGAAGTATTTTGATGTAATTTAGCAACGGATGAATTGAATTTGGAAGCCTTTAAATGTCCACGCTTGTTGGGGCTCTATTCAAATGAAGGTATGGAACAGAAATGAAAATCAATTCAATGTAGAAGATATATTGAATTTAGGAAATTTCGACAAGCTGTTCCAGACTTTTAACAGAAACGGGTACATTGTATAAAGCTTGCTAAAATTGATTAATAAATTGCTTTAATCAAACAAAACAACGAGTAGACAAATACAATTAGATTACTCAATAGTTAGGATCGCTGAGCGCCTAAATGTATGCAACACTTTTCACTTTTAAGAGCCTTTAACCAAACATTTACTTATTAAAAAGGATCGAGTCATTTTATGTGTTTTATTTTTTGTGAAAAGTAAAATAAAATGTCATTTCTTCCCTAGAACTCTTTTCAGCGTGAACCATTAACATGGCTGTGAAACAATTGACTCAATTAAAAGTACGCTAAAGCGCTTCCGACATACCTACAACGACGCCACAACAGGAGCACCCACGGGGGCAGTTTTACTGCTCACCTCCCACACAGCTCACTGCTCAACCCAACCAAAAAATTTAATAACTTTACTCCACGGGACATCAAAGCGCCTCGCCGTTACGTTACGTTTTACCCTTCGCTGTGCACGAAACAGCTTTTCCTTGTAATAAATCGTGCCTGTCGGTGAGTGATTTGATCATTTTCCAGTGAAAGGGATGAACGATTTCTTTTTTTATTTCCCTCTTCACCAACCTTCACCTTCCAAGGTAGGCGAGGGCTAGGGCACATTGAAAAAGGTAACTTACCGATCGCCATTTACAACATTGCTCTGGGTTGGTCAATGATTTCCTCTTTGCCTCACGAACGGCCCCGTCGAAGTCAATAAAAATGGCAATCTATTTTACGAAAAAAAAAACCGCCTCCGCTCGGAAGACCTCTCCCGCTGGTTACTTCTTTTACCACCGTTCCGTGGTGTGTATGTCACAGCGTAAATTACACCACACACTGCGGGTTGCGGGTATTTATTTTTTGCGATTTATTTTTTCGACGTTGACTCTTTTTCCTGTCGTTGTTCCACACTCACACACACACACACGTGTGCAGCACCGTGTTCACCCGGGCACGCACAAAACGTACGCTTGAGCGCGCGACCCGATTCTCAATCCGACTCAAACGCACGCCCGCCGCACCTGCACCATCTTGGGAGCTTGGCCGATGTCGGCTTACACCACACTTCAAAAGGGAGGCTGTTGCAGGAAAATGAAGCGATTCGGATTACTTTCAACTTCACCACTCATCATCATCGCTGCCACCTTCACGCATCCATCCGCGCGTTTTGACATCCTTTTTATCCGTTTTTTTCCGGCGGGACAGCACGCACACGTCACAAAGAAACACACTCACGATGTGAAGCGGTGGCAGGTCCGGTTGTAAAGAAAGGAGTAAATTTCACGATTGGCTAAATTTTGATTCACTGCTGCGTTACCCGTAGGTTTTGGTTTCAAAATAAGGGAGGAAACAAAATTTACAAAACAAGCGCTCACGACCAGGTAGCTCAAAGGGACAGACGCACGAAACAAAATCACGCAACGATAAACATTTTCAATAACGGCCAAAAAGAAAGCATACCTCAACTGTATGAATGCGGAAGCTATTTTTTAATCATTATCCTTTACTTAATTTCCCACCGGACACAGCAGAAGATGGAGCCGCAATGGAATGCCGCGCTGTGTTGCCGCCACTACCGAACGAACGACGACCAGGCGCGGTTTAAGGTGCAGTTCGAGTCACACACTTCGAAGAAAACGTAACGGTTCCCTTCCTGGCTGGCAGACACAACCGTACGGAGGAAATTCACGCCACCGACTGAAGGATTTGGCACTTTTCCTTCGGCTCTACACCGTGCAGGATGGCCGTGCCTCCGCACAGAGATCGTGCCGATCGTGAGACCGGCAGCATCCCTTCCGGTGGTGGGTAGGAAAAACTCGCAACGCGAGCAATCAAGTAGCTAGTCGTCTCGCTTCAACCCGTTGCGTTTGCTTCACTCACACGGAGAGGCGAAGGCGCGTTTGCACATTGAATTGGTGAGGAACAAATGGAATATTTCATGTGCTTATAGCATTTTTAAATATTTGCAATTTATTCTTCAACATTTTTGCCTGTTAAATAGAATAAATATTCTGTTTAAAAATAGGTTATAATGAAATTTTATTATATGTTACATTAAGTTCCCTTGCTTTCCTTCAATATTTATGTTTACTCGTTTCCCTCTCACAGCTGTATAAATCTCTCTCTCTCTCATTTTATCTCTCTCATCTGTTGAGCACCATTGCACGGTTCATGGTTCGTGGAAAAAGCACATGTTTCCCTTTTGGCCAGAGAGCACGCTACAGACGACGGACGAACGGCATCGGCAACGGCAAAACCTCCACCCAGGCCCAGACACAGGCCGCACGGTTTTTGTGGAACGGAAAACTGTTGATTGCTCGCACCGTTGTTTACATTTCTCTTCAGCTTCGAGTAGCATCGTTCGTCTTCTTTGTGGCAGGGGGATTTTTTTTTGTCTGTCTGTGTGTGTGCTGTACGTTCCCCTTTTCCTCACACGTTCTCGCTTTCCCCTTTCTGGGAGTGAAAACGCAGACCAAACTCTGGGAGACCGCTTTCGGCCATCCAAACAAAAGATCAAACGGATCGCTTGGGCTTGACTTCTTTCTGGTGGGGGCGTGCGTTTTTTATGTTATTTTCCTTTTTTTTCTATGATAGATTACAGTGATGGGCGGATGTCTAGCTTGTCCACTTCCGGAATACGCCCTCGCTCAGACTCAGACGGGGACATGGGAGCGAAACAAAAAAATACAGAAGACGGACAGGAAAGATCAAGCGTAAAAATTGCATCAAACGTTCACGTGCCGGACGAGCGTTGTTCTTTTCCCTAGTGAACGGACACCAACTCCACCTCTTTGGTGCTGGACATCGGTGGGTTGTTGGGCAAACGCTGGAAGGCACATAAAAAAATGGGAGAAAAGTTACACTTTTTCGCACTCGACATGCTTTGCAGCTTCATTTCTTGCCGTTTTTTTTTTGCATACAACACTGCTGGGAATAGTTCGATGTCGTCCTCGACCACCATAGTTCCCCTTTTTCCCGGAAGCAACGCGGCCGGAAGAAGTAAAACATTATCCCCTTTCCCCTGCCTGCTTTTAACCATTCGGCACGGCACGACTCCGATGACACGTGTTGAATATTGATGAAACACACTTGTCTGTGTGCCACCGTTCGTTCTGTTGCCATCTTCCACTCCCTTTGCTGGGCCAGTTTTAGCTCTGTCAGGTGCGATATGTGTGTATGTGTGTGTGTGTGTGTTTGCGTACGTGAGGTAGTATTTTAGTCGTTGTTTATATTTACCACCGACCAATTCGATTTCCTTCCGCTTGGGGCGCATGGAGAGGGCTCGTTTTTTTATATTTGTTTACGCCCTTCGTACGGTCTATTGATCGTTCGCCCACATTGGCATGCGAGACGCATTCGTTGCAGTGCCGAGCCCATGCATTCGCCCACGCAGGTCAGTGCCGAGCGCCAGCCAGTGACGATACTTTGTTCCAGTTACTCTATTCTTATCGGAGCGCACGATTAGATTCGCTTTGTTTTTGTGATATTTTTGCTTCAATTTACTTTCACAGTGGTAGTGTGGATTGAGGTTTTGTACGTTTTCTTAATTACTGTTTTCTGTGTGAGTATGTTTGGCGCTATTTTTCAAGATCAGTTTTACTGATTTTTACATAAATAATAAATAAATGGATAGTAATTATTAAAGCTTAGTTTTGGTCCTTCGAACCGGATTCATCTATTGATTTATTCAAAATAGTATGGTTTACAAAGTAAAGCCTTGAAACAAACCTAATCTCACTCAAAGCAGCCGGATTAGCAGGGCAAATGAAGCAACCCCATTAAAATCAATACCTTCTCCCAGCTCCAAAACCTGACATTTCCAATTAGAATCAATCAGTGCGCACACATCCGGCCCGCCTTATCAACGTTTCTCTAATGTATTACACTCGACACAAAGACGCATTCCGATGCTGCGATGTTGCTAAATTATGCTCCCATCTTCCGTCTACCTACTCTCCTGCCACTTCCTCTCATTCTCATCGAACCATTCAATACATCTAATCATTCTGCCGGTGGCACCATTTGCACGAGCCCTGACGATGCCATTTCCGGTTTCACGCCAGCACCAGACGCGAAGGCACTGTCCCACAACACAGCGGAAGCAGCGGAATTGCAAACGAATATTGCTTCCATTTGCTTCTCACGAGTCTCGAGCCTGGGTCTGGGTTGACGTCATGCCACGGAAATAAATGAAGACACAGCAACAAAACGCCTAAACAAATTACCATCCAGCCTAGCGCGATAGGCGGTACAATGTTGTTGTGAGCCTGTTCGTTCGTTGCCCTGCGTTTACTTACAGTTAAGAAGGAATCGTTTGTTTTTTGCCGCGTTCGCTTCTTCCGTTGTTCAGCAGTTCTACCTGCAGCTAGCGCAAGGGATTTTCCCCTGCAGCTTGAGCCGGAGGGCTCACTTCGAGGGAGAGTAATGAATCCACAAATTGAACCGGAAGCTGCTCTCACACAACGCACGGGTTGTTGCATCGTGCGGCTTATTCCTGGGAGTTCCCATTTCCACTTCCACTTACAACCGATGGTTGGAGCGGGTCTGGTGTCTGGTCGGATAGTTGGTGGGTGGTATTAAAAATTTAAACTGCTTCCTGCTCTTTCTCCCATGCTTTTCCTTCGCTTTTTTCCAACGACACAACTCGGAGGGTGGTGGGTACTGTTCCTTCTGTTTTCCTAGCAGTGTTTGCAAAACGCTTTCACGTACGTTGCATGAATAGTTTTCCCCACAGAACGCTGCAATCGATTGCCAAAGAATGTGTGCAGTGAAAAGCGCTAACAACATCCCGTTCGATTGCTCAACCCGCTGGCGGCTTGGAAATGCGGAAGCTTCCAAATCAAGCTCCTTTAGTGAAGCATCCGTTCATTTCGGTAGCAGCATTTTCGTGGGGACCTGGAATCCTCCACGAACGGATCAAATCACCGGCAGCACACGCTGCTGGCGACAATAATTGTTAAGCCGCTTCGTCGTCTACCCTTCGTTAAGGCATTGCCGGTAGCAGCACCGTTATTGCTCGACGATCGGTTTTCGCTTCCGGGTAAGAAAAATCGCACCAATAAAAATAAAACACGCTGCAAAACTGTTGTACGACGACGATGGGTGTTGTCATCGCTATTGAGTCCGTTGTACGGCATCTCGTTCGCTAGTTGTGCTGAAAGTGGAAGAAAATAAAGCGATACGTCCCGCTTCTCTGTGTTGGCACCTACGTACGGGCGAACCTTTCGGCACTCCACCCGCAATTTTCACCGTACGGTGCAAGCGGCGATAAAGAGTTGCGCTTAAGAGTACAATGGTAAAGGAAAATGAGCTTTCCGTTCGTTCGGCCCTGGTAGGGAAGAAAAGTCATTGTTGATGTGTGCATTTTTTTCCTGCACTACTTGAAAACAGATGTTTTGTGATGATAACCTTTACTTAGCTCAAATAACAGCATCCTTCTATTCTTTGGTAAGAATGTTTGTTATTGTCTATTTGTATTGCTTTGTTAAAGAGCATGAGATTCTTAGCCATTTTTTATTATTTCAATTTCATTTGTTTGTTTAATTATGTTTGAACTATGAACTCATTTATTAACATTCTTCTTATCGGTCCAATCTTTTATAATAATTTTCATCTCTCTTTTTAATTTTGTCTATTATCTTTTTCCTACTTGCACCTCTTTATTGTACTTCAATCTCACTTTAAGCTGCTTCGTTAAACTGCTAAACAATAAACTGTCCACTATCATGTTCTTCCCACTGTCCAGCAACTTACCAAGTTGTCGCACAGCCCCTAACTCCTTGATCGTGAAACTTCCTCCTCCGTCCAGACCAGACACGAAGTTAGCACGAACCTCTGCAGTGGCTGAAAGAGAAAGCCGGAAAGAAAACTTCATCAGACAAGTAAAAACGAAACTACACTTTTCATCCGGGATTACAGCTATTGTAGCAGCACCGCTTCCCTCACGACGGTGACTTTGGGAATGTATTGTCCCACACTTCCATCCACATTCGCTTGTATGGCGTCTTAAGCGCAGGAAGAGCACCCTATACCGCAGTTCACTCACTCCGGACCACGCATTGGTAGCTCGGGTTTGTATCCTTTCCTCCCGACCACTACCCCCATGTACTGCGATGATTTATTGGACTCCTACTCATCGCACGGGGAAACTCCTTACCGATTGTCAAATGTCGGCTGAAGTGGAAGTGCGCTTCATCGCTGTCGGACAATCTGGGGGTTGGAATCGGGTTTTGTGATGTACAAAATGATATATCCTTCACATTCCTGTTGCCTGCTGCTTCCCTCGTTTGCATTGCCGACGTAAGGGCTTTAATCTTCAGTCAATTGCTGAGCTGGGAGCTTGCCATTGCTGGTGACGAAGGAGACATGATTTTGCATACATGTCACCCCTATTGTCAAGCTGGTATGCTATTGCCAATCACATTTCGTTGCTTTACGAGGATATGGTTGAATAGGCATACACGTGTAGAATGTGTATGGACGATATATGTTTTCGAGACAAACACAACACATACCATAAAGATGATTATAAACCTAAGTTAGACCAATTCATTCATCATGCTTGGTATGTTATAATCTAGCATAACGAAAGCTTTGCCTATGTAATGACCGCTTCGCTCCATCAGCTTCGCTCCATAAAACCATACAGCACTTCCTTCGTCCTGTTTCAACAAAAGGCTTCCACTTGCGACCCTATTTGCGATGATAAATAGACTACATGATTGTGGCGGTAGGTTCGAGGTTGAGGTCAGATAAGAGAGATGGGTACGAAATTCCTTACATGCAAGCCTGGAGGAATTTGTATTGTTGTCTGATTAAAATTCACTTCGGTGCATGAAAAAAAGGTCCCTACTCAACGAAAAATCCATTACTGTCAAGTGCAAAAGTGCTCGATTGAGGAAAGCTGAAGAAGATTTGGAAGACAGAGGACTGAAATTTCGGATAAGAAAAAGGTTTAATATCCAACAATCTTGCTCAACTAATGTACATGCCTTTTAGTATTCTGTGTAATGCGGAAAGTCTACATGTAGGCGCATTATTTATTGATCTAATATCTTCAGCAGCTCAGCAGTTCAAATTGCATTCTTTACTGGTTGTGTAATTAATTTCATTTACTTGAAGTTCATTTCAAAGAAGCAAAACAAAGCAAAACACTCTCTATTTTGCTGTTTTGTGCAATAAAACATATTGTTTCACACCTTTGCAACTTCCCGCTTAACAAAAAAAAAAACTAAAAACCAAGATTCAATCGCACGCAAACGTGCACCATGAGCTGGAGCATCTTCGCAACTGCGCTCCAGCTGCAGCACAAAGCAAACCCATCTGTGTACCGTAAACCAGTGTTTAGCACCTAGCACAGGGCGAAAATGAAAAACACCCTCAACAAGAAAAGAGCTTACCGCTGGATGAAACTTTATCATCGTCGATGGGGTTTGGTCCCATACAGGTGCATTCGTGCCCGGTCGGATGCTTCTGCTTTATGAAGCTAAATATCCCCGTTATGCCCCCTGTCTCTCTTTCTCTTTGTGGGGTTAAAATAAAAAGTTGCAATTGCAGTCCGTACTCGTGTACCGACTTATGCCTGACCCGGGATGAAGCAGTGAACAAACCTTTGCACAAATTCATTCCACTCCTCTGTGTGGTGTGTTGCTTGCGCTGTGTGCCGCACCAAGACCAAACCACGTAACCTCGGGCCGGTCTGATTCCGTGGCTCCTTTGTGGCCTGTTGCACAGTACGTATACACAGCGTGCATAAACGAAACACTGCCTTTCCCCCACAAGCCCTGCCAGCAGAGAGGAGTAGTGAACTTATCTTCCGGTAAAAGGTGCAACGTTGTTTAACGAATAACAACATTTGTTTCGGTTCTGAGAAAAAAAAAACACACAGCAGCAGGAGCTCTGAGCAGCATCCCCAGGAAGCTTGATGGGTGTGATTTTTTGTATTCACCTTTCCACCTTCCACACTATTATCTTTTAGCCAGCGAACGGAGGACTGTATGTGTTTTGTCTGTGTTACCGGAAGCAAAGTGGATGGTTTTCTACACTCCCTCGAGCGAGCTTCTGTTTGCGTAAATGGTGCAAAGCGCGGTGAGAAGATGGAAATTGCACATTAAAACTGTTATTTTTCAACATCAAACAAAGGGGCGGGTGAATGTGAACTCTCCAAAGGAAGTGAATGTATGCACATTCTCAACACACGAAAAATGCTTCTTTTAATCCGTTTTTGCATCAACCATAATATGGACTGATGTGCCCGTATCGCTCATTACACACAAATGGCTAGCAGTGTGCATATGCATCAGCGCGCCAAAGAGAGCTTTCCGGTAGAGCCAGCGTTAGCCTGGCCACACCTGCTACCGCCAGACAGAGCGTTCCCGGAACCATGTCATCCACTGGGACGGATGAGTGTGTGCCGTCGCTTGCAAAGCTAATTACTGCGGCACCAAGTGCGATGCATCCTAGGACCGCATCACGAACATGCCCAATGTAACCGGGCCGGTTACGCTCTTCCCGTTTGAAATTGGACCCAGCAGCCTCCGGCAAGCGGGGACCGGTGACCAGTGCGTTAAGTTTCGTTTTCCAACCCAACAGTACGTTCCATCGCTGCAAAAGAATAGAAGTGTGTCTGTGTGGATGTGGGCGAAGTGCGGTGCACTTTCAATTACGATCACTCTGGTGGCCGGGGTGCGTTCAGCTGGAACGCCGTTTCTTTCGCCGCTCTGCTCGAAGCGTACGGGGAAAATGCCTCCCCGGGCAGAAGTAAATGACCACTCGACAAGCTGTGAGTACAGGGTTCAGGGAGATGGTTTGGGTTGGTCTAGCCGGGCCCCGTGGCTAATGGTGACCACTTATCTACATTCCATTGCCTGCGATTACGATGCAGCTGTGTTTGCCGCTGAAAGCGATAATATTTTATTGCATATTAATTAGATTGAAACCAAGGTAAATAGAAAAAAAGAAACATCTGACGCATTGCAGTGAGTTTTAAAGTGGAGATAAATTGTAATTTATTATTTTTATACAATGATTTGGACACTCCTGACGCCAGGCCAAGACCGCAATGCGCCGGATAAGTAAGTAAGTAAAGATATGCGCATGGTGCCATGACCAGGATCATACATGGAACTTAGCAAAGGTTTCACTAGCAATTTACGATACAATTTAATACATTACATTAAATCTGTTTGTATATTAGTCGTCTGGATCAACAACAGCCCATCAACAGGAATATTGTATTAAAAAATGCATTGAGGTTTTTATGTCCCTACCCTATCACAAAGGGTTACATTTTTACAGCTTACCAGTTTAATCATCTTAACCATGCATTTAATCATAAGCCAGATTCATTCATCACCATCATCCTTATCAATTTGGGATCAATCTTTTTAAAAAAAAAAACACCCTCAAACCACCAGTGGGCTACTGCAGCGCCATTCTCATGTCCCTCTCCAAAGAATGATTTACGATTTACTTAATCAGCATTCAGCCTTCAATTCAAACGTGGCACGTGCACCGGACCAATAACCATTGATAAAAGAAAATTCATTCGCTCGACTTCCTATATCGTCAATTCATTTAATCCATTTCACTGTCCCGCTA
>AXCO02006883.1:0-16892 GCA_000473525.2 Anopheles melas | reverse complement strand
CAATGAAAAGTAGGGAACCGAACATATATAATATGAATTCAGGCAAGGTTAGGCAGTTCTAATCAACATCTTGAACTCAGAATATGTGCGCGACAAATAAGATAAATAAAATTATTTTTTTATTACAATTCCAATGCATGTGTTCTTAACTCATTCACTTTTCGCTATGAATGGCAAGCAAATATGGTGGAACAATATTTTGAAAGGATGTTGCATTTAAACTTTACCGAATTAATGAACAAAATTATTATTTATTGAATCTGCTTCCAGAAAATTCAAGTGACTTTCATTGAAAACAAACGGTAGTAATTCATCATTTATTTCACAGAATTATCATATTGATAGAAAGTTTAATTTTTTGTGTTGGTAATCAGGCCGTGTTAAATAGTGTTTGTGCCATGCGGTGTTATAAACCTTTTTTTTATTGAAAACTGGACGTGACGAAAACACTATATTTTCACATTCCGCTACAAGCAGGCCGCTCACGGACTGTTGAATTATAATGATTAATTCTTAGTGTTTTCTAATATGTTAATTGAAAGCGACAAATTTTGAAAAGTTTTATTTAATGTTCCATCAATTAACAACAGTAATGTCTCTATATTTATTCCGAAAAGGATCAATATATTATGATAAATTAAACTCTCATTCCTATTCCTTTTCCGACTGTCGAATAAGTTAGTACAAACTCATCAAGTGGTTAGTAAACCACTTTATGTGTACAAGCATACATACTGTTTGTATTGTAAAATAAAAATAAAAAAACAATTAGAGTTCAATGTCTCGCCTATCAAAGCAATATAATTATAATATGATGAACCGGCAAGATTAGACTAGTTTTTCTCAGTTCTAAGGCATCAAAAAGCCTTTACAAGGTAGCAACAAATCATAAATTATACCTGATGACATTTTTCACATTCATCATAAAAGGCCTTTAGCGAAAATGCACACCTGTCCATCGAACAACTTAGCAGCACCTGGCATTGCCACATAAAGACCAGCAAACACAAATCCATTTGCTTATAATCCGTTTTTACGATCCCGGCACGTTACTGACAGGAGATACTAGCAAAACGGGAATGAAAAAGCAAAACAAAGCACTCAACTTAATCCCCCACTTGCACCTGTTAAACCTACTCCCTCTGAAGCTTTGAAATATTCTTTCCAATTCTCACGCTCCCCGTGCAAGAGAAAGGGACAACAACAAGCGCAGATTTCAAAATTGACCAAAAAATCGCTGAACTTCACCGTCGCTCCACAAATGGCATTTTTATTTTACCCATGATGCAAAGTTCACACGCCCTCTCTGTGTAATGTCTGTTACTGTCTCCTTGCTAGATATCTGACACTGAACTTTTTTCTACATACCCTGTGTTCATAGATCCGGTAGGATTTGATTAATCGGTACAGCCAAACTCGAGCCTGATTCGAAACATACAGCCGATGCTCACTTCGAAAAACCCAAAAACTCTCCCTCCCCCTCCAGATAATATCAATCAACCACTCCGATCGCTCTTCGATAAAGTCTCCCAGTATCCTCACATTCCCGCTGCTGCTGCCACCTATTTTTAGCGGGATAAAAGAAAAAAATGCCCAAAATATTTCAAAGCCAATGGCGAGAAAGGCGAGCCACGAACATAACAACAACTAGTGCGTTTACGTTCCGCGTCAATTAAAGGCTTAGGCCGGAGCTGACTTCTCGTGACTCACCTCGCCCGTTCGCCCGTCACGAAGAAGGTGCGGTCGAGAAGTAGTCGAGAGTCTCGAGTCAAGGTTGTCTGTTTTCAATATCGCTCAAATTAGACCACCGCCGCTGTCACATAGGACTGGGGTTTACAGCAATGAATTTGGGCCGAAAATTAGGCTGTGAAAGTGTTACTTTTACTCACACGCACTTTTGATGCAAGGTAGACGTTGGTCAATATTTTAATATGGGATTATAATGAGGGAAAACAGCTAGCGTTATCAATTATTAGTTTATAAAACATAAGGAAAACAAAGAGAGGTAAATTCTTATCCGTTCCCTAAATACAAGCTTCAGCCTTTTCTTCTTTTTGGCAAATTGTAAGGCAAATTGTAAGAAATTTGATTTTTAGACCTTGTAGTTTACCGTTTTTTTGTGTGTGTAATATCTGCCTTCGCTTGATTTTTGTATGGAAAATAAGACCAGAAATAAAAGACTGTTAAATTTTAATCTGTTTAAACATTATGCTTGTCTGTTGAAGTTGACAGGTAGCGTATCATTCTAGAGGGATAGTGGACTGAATTTAAAATACACCGTATAAACAAACTTTTCAATATAGCTACAGATACAGATATAGATATAAATATAAATTTAAATGTATTTTCAATACTGTTCATTCTAGCAGAACAACAAATTTTTGAGTGTTTTGATTATACGCATTTCATTACCTACAGCAGCCTATATGATATATGTACCTGTATAATTTTTATTTTCCAACTCAATCAACGTGTTTGATCACAGGACTCACAGTATTAAATTCATAATGATTTAAAATGATAGGACCGACTGTTAAAAAACCCATTTCAACGCAACTCCTTACACAATGTTTAATACCTACAACTTAAATTGCATACCAGATAAGCATTAAACATACATTCGCTGCAAAAAATGCGCACACTCCGAAACAACCACGTAATAAAATAAGCATAACTTACCCTGTAAATTCCTCGTCCCATCCATATCGATCGTTGACATAAAACACACAGAAAGTCAACTAAACGCACCAATTTACTGACCCGACATGCAAAGGGCCGAACCGAACCGTAATGGGTGGTCGCTTTAAACAGTACAATCGAGTCACGATACTCCCCACAACACTGTCCCATCCTTTGCGAGGTCAATAGTGTTGACTACAATCGGGAGAAGGGTTTCGCTTTTTTGTCATCCAACCGACGATAGGCTTCACCACATCATCGCACCCTTAATCGAATCATTATCAGATCGCGCGTTCAAAAACAACAAAAAAGACACATCACAACAACTGTCCCCACAAGGCATTGGAATAGCGTGGAAAAATATCCCACCGCATCATGGGCCAAAAGCAGCAGCAGAACCACCACCGCACACAGAGGGTAAGTGGTGAAATAAAACGCGTCATAACAATCGGCACTTGTGATACTTGCGCACCGGTCCCGGGTGATCGGATCTCGTGTTAAATGAGTTTCATAATTTAGTTTTATTACCGGTGTAATGGCCAGTGATTGGGAATGGTTCGCTTTTTTTCTTTTCATCCATGATTGCACGCCGGTCATGAGGTATAAAGTGATGCGTTAGATTGAAGGATTGATTTCGTTGGTGTTTGAGTAAGGGTGGTAGCAATGAGAGGATATCAACCCAGGAGCACTAGTTTATCAAACGCGTGTGTCATTGACATAATTTATTTACGATTACTGCTACGGATGGTAACAAGTGTACAATAATCATGTATGGCCTGGGTAGATTTTTATGAAGTTTTTGTAGATAGATAATACATCGATTTTGTTATTTACGCTAGTAAAGGTTTGGCTAAATGAAGTTATGAAGCTCATATGAATCGATGTGAAGCTCGTACAGGAATTAAAATGTATTAATTAAGTGCATAACACTTAATAAACCATTAAGAATAGCCTGTGACTAAATTTAAACACGATAGATAATTGAACTACAACTACAACTGAAACAAACACACAAAAACACAAATTCAAATAGAGCAATACTTATTTTGTCATATTAAACTGTTTAAAATGTTTATAAAGCACAATAAAACACATTTACTTAAAGTGATCACAATGAACGATGTAAGAAGCGAGAGTACATCTTTTTACACCATCGTATATCCAGCTAACAACTCTTCAAACGGCTCGATTACTAGTTCCTTCACTCCAAACCATCCAAAAGAATTAATTATCCAGTTCCGAGAAAATACAAACAAGTCCAGGAAATTAACATAGCTGTATATGGTGCAGTACCGTGGTACAGTCATCAATTCACACGATTTAAGAATATACTAGTCATGGGTTCAAGCCTCGTATAAACCGATTTTCATGATATGAGTACATCAACCAGACTAGACCTAGTTCCTCCTAGACTGACCTAGACCGAATCAGGATATGGCCAAATAAAAAAGTAGTAGATCGTATAGGTCGTTGCGGTCAGAAGATGATTTTAGCAAGACTGGATGATTTACAGGCTCTAAGACGGTCTCTGTACCAACTCGTACGACTTAACAACATGCTCGTAATGGGTTCATGTCCCGAATGACACCTGCCACCATACATAGGACTGACTATCCTGCTATGGGGGAAATCAATAAATTACTGAAAGCCAACTCCACAAATGGTACAGGCAGGCTTTGGTCGACAACGGTTGTTGAGCCAAAAGAAGAAGAAGGATGTTTTACGGAGTTTTTCAGCAGTTCTAATACTTTTAGCACACTTTCTGCATACCTTTATGTATCTGACAAATCACAAACATCGTATGAATGAATGTATTAATGAACGTCAGACAGAGTCTATAAAGAATGCCCACTTCATCCGATCACATACTTGCAGGGTTTTTATTACAGTACATAAAAAAGATTCATTGACTATTATGTTAAATTTCATTGAGTCATTTTTTTTCTTACATTTGAAAACTTATAAAATAAGTCATTTATAATGCAGTTTTGCCCTATAAACCCTAAATACATTTATTAACAACTTAATTCAACGCATGTTGTGCCCCTAGGGTAGCTAACATTTATTTCCTTTGCAGATAGAATAAACAGAAAATTTACTACATTTGCTTCCTTGACGTTGAAAAGAACCTCGATCATTCAGCTAATGCAATCAAGATGCATTCTACATGTGTAAGATATTTCCTTGACGACTTTAAGTCGCTGTATTTCGAGCTGTTTTAGTTCTTTTTACACACCTAAAATATCATTCTTTGAACGCCATTTCCTTGATTTGTTTCGCAGATTAATGGTAAGCTAAACAGGCAAATACTTAATTTGCCACCATTAACACTTAAGAACCGGAGCCCATACTCAAAACAACATTAAATTATAGCACCTTACGAGGTACAAATCGAATAAGCAAAAAATCTTCTCGCAGTCGTATCTTAAAACAAATAGCATGCACGATTTGCCAACTGCCCAAAGCGACAGGTGCGTTTTAATTCGTGCCCCAAATCGATTTCGCATTTGATCGTTAATATCCTCTTCGAACGATCTTGCGCGGGCTGCAGCAAAAAAGTAACATAACCAGTCTCAGGAAGCACACTGTCTCACTTGCAAGGTAAGCATATCGTTGAATCGTGAACCATCGTTTCACACGCCACACAACGGTTGTCAGTGCTGTCAAAGAACCGTCAAAACTTTTGGCGCACCTTAAGACGCACGGATCGTTAAAGCAAACTGAATTGAAGCAAAAACTACAACAGTACAACTACACTTAAAGAGAAGCATGGAAATGGGCACAGTCGCTATGGTACATGTGAGCGTGAAACAGTTTGAATTCAGATTGTCTTGATCCGATTATTTTTTATGCAGAATTTGGCAAGGATTTTTGATCTCGAAGGAAGGGTGTGCAATGAATCCAGTTGAAATGCATGCATGCACATAGTGCGTGTGATTGTTATGGTATGGTTGAGAAATAGTGATATATTCAACAATATAAATAATATCGTGAAAACAAACTTTCATTAGGAGAACAAAAATTTGATGAAAACATGCATACTGTATCCCACTGAGCCTAAATTTATCACTATTTTATTAAAACTCATTTAATTCAATTTTCGTGCAACACTTTACTTCACCTAATGTCAGCAGATAAGACGCTGGCCAAAACGTAAGTTTTCAACGTAATCCAAGTACAAATTCCAAGACCTTGCTATGTTGGGTCAGTTCTGACGATAAACGGTTTACGTTCGAAATCATAAAAACCTGACCAGTATATCAGGTATTCACCTGTAAAATACATTCAGTAAAGTACTGGGATATGATTTTTAATAAGTACATAATGTTCGAAACCTTTAATAAAATCTCTAATGAAATGTAATAGTTTTCATTGAGGAAAAATGGAGTAAATACGGAGTTTGTTACATTAAATACATATAATATAGGAGCGACCTGATGATTTATTTCACATGAAGGTTCTATAAGGAAGAACGGGTTTAATTACAATTCAAACAATAACACTTTCTAAGACTAATCTATTCGAAAGCTCTTCGACGAAAATCAAGAAAATACAGTGGTTGTGGTTTCATTCTACGTGGCAAGTTTTCGTAGGACGTGTTCATATGTACTGGTTTTCCTTAGGAATGCTTATTTCTCTAACTTTATTTCCATAATACTTCAACATTACATAATTCACACTGAATTAAGTTCATACTATGACGTATTAAATTGTAAATTTTATTAAAAAATCCTGACAATTAAATAATAATGATTGCTATTAAGTAAGCAGTAACAAACAGCATTAAAAAAGAAATTCTACAGAATCTAAGGAACAGAAGCAGAAAAATAATGCAATACTTTACTTTTTGTGTTATTTACATGTTTATAACTCTGCCTAAATGAAACATGAACCTTGTCAGCTTCAAATAAATTTGCGTAATTCATACCAATCAATCGATCCCGCACTGACCACACTTGATGAGCGACTACGGAACAATCATAAATCACACTTTTTTAAATTAACTCTCTTGTTAAACACAAAGCACGAGATTCGATGAGTTTGATTAACCCAACGGTCCAAAAGTAATGTTGCGCCTAAGGAAAAGGGTTCAAGAAACTCGACCAACAGCAGGTACGATCCGTTCTGTTTGTCCAGAGCCAATGGCCTTCGAAAAGTCGAACGAAATCTAATGGCCAATATATTACCAACGAAACAAGAAACTAACGCCAAAAGCAAAGCACTGAAAAGCTGCAAAGCAAAGTAGTGCATTCCGTCGGTGCACCGGCAGGTTTCGTTTACCTTGAAGCTTTCAGAATAAAACGAAAAAGCGTACCAAATTTACCTCATGCCAATAGAACTTGCGAGTTCCTTCGCAGGCTTTGCTTACAAAGTTTGGAGTCGGATTCGTTGTAGTCACACCATTTACAGCAATATCACGAATTTAAGGGTGCGTTTGGGTGCCATGAATCATGGAACACTATTTTTTCTGATTCATTTTGTTTTACGCTTAAAAGTTTGGAAAAAATGCATCCAACGAAACAGGCATTAACATTACGTTACGTTAGATTTTGTTTTCCTTTCCTAGCAACATTCCTTTTTTTCCGCTTCCTCCTCATCAAGAACTTGCAAAAACACAGCGGAGTGCAGCAAAAAAAAGCAACCATGCATTTGTAGGTAGACACAACACGATCGCCACTTTTTCGGTGGGTGCACTCGTTATGGTAATTATATGTGACATTACTGCACTTGCCGTACAAACGCATGTGTTATCGGAAACGCATTGCCTGGCTGAGCTGCAGCACGGACGAAAATAAAAACCGGAGGCGAAACTACTTCACTGAACGCACATTTTTGCACGCAACGAGTCTCGGTACGAGTAAATTTTCGATTTACGCCATAAAATTATGATCCCAGTGGTAAGGGCGGTCGAACAACATGTAAATGGCAAACACTGTACCACTGTTTCCGACTAATGGTGACCATTTAGGAACACGCAGCCTTTATGCGGGTGATCAATGCTTTTGCTATCTGCCAAACGTACAATATTTGCAAACGATCAACAAAAAACACACGCAACTGCAATAGCGATGGTGCACCGGTTAGAACTGGCACCTTTTTAAATGGTGTGCAGAACGCATGCACGATAACGCTGCACGAAGGGGAACGATTTTACGTTATAATGGTCTGTAAAAAGAAGGCGTTTGGAAGGACTGTATGGGATAAGACTGGCCAAGTGGTGGTCATAAATGGGTGGGTAAACGCGTGCTACAAATTGGTCGTTACTTTAATCGATTCCGTGGCATCCGAAAGTTATCCTTTCGTTACTTTTTGGCTGCAAATAGAATCTTTCTAACGTTATGGACATCGGAGTTTTTTCTACCATTTGTACGTTTTGTTCAATTTGGATGCATTAAATTGCATGGAAGCATGAATTTAAAAGTTTTTCAAAACTGTAATTATTGTAACAAGAAATAGCTTGGTTCAAAACGTGTAAGCATGTTATTTAATTCCACTTTAATTCCTCGCATGGTTTTAAACTGTAAATGTAGCACATGAAAAAAAAACTATGACATTTCTATGCTATTGAAATACTGTTTAATGCATGATATTTTATATTTAAATACTATCACTATCACTGTGTACTGCCATTACTAATATTAAATTATAGGATATTTATTTGCAGTTAGTATAATTTATATAACATTCTGTTTCGTTAAATAGCACATAGTGTTAAGACAGTTGGTTTAAGTTGCTTAGGCCACAGCGAAGGCCATGCAAACATTTCATGAAATGAATAAATTCATTCAGATGTTTAAATTCGATAAAAAGTGTTCAGCAAGGACATACAGGATTTTCCAAGTCAGTTTCGAATGTAAACATTGTTATTCGCCGCATCCAAGATGTTTTTCAACAGTTGTCAAATGGTTTATTTGCTTCAAAATTAAATTTCAGTATCAACACATAATTTTCAACACATAACAAAGAAATGTCAAACTCAATCCAGCTTGAGTCGTATTGAAAATCATATTGGAGAAATTAAAAATTATTACAGGGGTTTCCAAGTCAGTTTCGAATGTAAACATTATTATTCACCGCTTGCAAAATTTTGTTCCTTATCGATCTGACATTTCATTTCCATCAACATAATTTTTAATTTCTACAGCATGATACGACTCAAGCTGGATTGAGTTTGATAGTTCTTTTTTTGTGTTAAAAAACATGTGGTGATACTGAAATTTCATGTTGAAACATTTTTTTTATTCAGAAAGAACGGCTTCGGCTAATGAAACATTTGATAGCTGTTGAAAAACATATAGGATGTGGTGAAGGATAATGTATACATTCGAAATTGACTTGGAAAACCCTGTAATTATAGCTTTACATTAAATAAACAAACAAAAGAGATATTAGTTTTCACTACAACTAATAAAAAAGTACTACAAAGTAATAAAAGATTTATTGCTCAAAGTTAGCTAACATAGCAAAAAAATATTTCAAAAATAAAACTATTCAGCTCAGTTTTTTTAGATTTGACTAAAACCTTCCTTTACTTTCTTAAAAAGTGGTATAAAATTGCATAAATCATTAAAAATCGAGGGCTTTTTGCATTTTGCTTCCTACCAACGAATAAAACTGATATTTATTACAATTTTAAACCAATTCTCGTTTCTGTCATGATATCTAAAACCGTACTTTAAGATCAAAGAACAAATGCTTTCCTGTTTCATTTTGAGTAATGGCTGGTTGACATCTCTAAAGTGTGTTTCATTAAATGTTTCTCCCAACTCGATAGAACCTAATCGACACAGACAGTCTATAACTCGTTCCAAATGGTACTGTGTGTGTTCAATGGGTAATGTTACAATTGGGACACGACCGGCTGCAGTTGTGAATATTATTTATTTTTCCCACCCAGAAATTAAATATTTATTGTTTAACTTAGTTGAATTTGTTCATAGTTCACAACCCAAATACCTTCTCTCCGACCACTACACCCAATATCGTTGCACAACTTCACTGAAGCTACCACTAGGCTTGCACACTTTCGATTACCAAAGGAATTTCGACCAGCTCCCATCGGATTTTTGTACACCACTGTCTACGGTGGAAGTAGCCCTCATAACTCTTTTCAAGCCCATAATTTGCATCGTTCCGTATTGCTGCCCCACCGTCCTATCGGGCGACAGTGGCATTGCAAGTTTAAGGCACAAATTATGGGACACCTACAACAGACTGACCCCCTTGGCTTGGTCGTACGAAAAACCCACTCAGCCCAGCGATCGGTGGAATACGAGCGAATGAGAGATTTTTGACACATGGATAATGCACTTCTAAATTGCATTTACTCTTACCTACGGTATGCACATTTGAGAAATCGATCGCAAATGATATTTACGCTTTGTCTAGTTGAATAGAAGGGCCCTTATTAGGCTGAAAGATATTTCTAAGCATTTTTTAAATGCTTCTCTAATTAGGTATATTTTAAACTGAAGGTTTTATTAAACTGATGCCTCAAGGCTTGATTTGGGTACTTCTTCAGTACTCTTAACTTGTACTGTTTTTTTTTTGTTATTGTATATGCATTTATCTGTATGCAATATTCATTATCTTTACAGTGAAGCACAGCCCACTATCTTTTAATAGCCTTTTCCAGCTAAAATTAGTAAATTCTTTTTTTTAAATAAAATTAATATTTTATATTTCTAAAATTAGCTAAAATTATATTTCTAAAATTAGCAGGTTTTGTTAAATCTATTTACGGAATAAACTACCAAACAAGTATATTACATAACAATAACAATATTACACCAATATTCTATTACGTAATGCGTGCAACATCATTCATCCTAAACACTACAGATAGACAAGCAACGATCGCTGTATGCGTTTAACCTTTGACATCGTTTATCGAAGGGTATTTATTTATTCTCGAGCTCCTTCAGTGCAATAACTAAATAATAGCATTCTATCTATGTAGTAAATGCATCAGCAAAATGACCACCTCCAACTAGACAGAATAGCATTGCCCAACATTACGAAGAACTACAACGCCCCGCGCACACTGTAAGCGACGAACCCAGTGTATAGCAAGTATCTTTCGCGATCTCCGGTAGCCGTTGCATAGCAGTGGTACGTTTATGATCGCCGTAGGGTAGCACTTTGTTCCCAGCGAAGGCTCCACGATGAGCGGGAAAGTCGTGCTCACCTGTTCCGACCTTGGACTACGATAGGGTTCCTAACGAATTGAACTAGCCGTACAGCACTGTCAGATGACATTTACAAAGCGTCGCTAAAGACAACGCGATTGCGGAAAATTAAAGCATATCATGAGACGGGTGGAAACCCGGGACCGAATCCAACACACATCCGCTCGCACGACATTAATTTCAAGCGAAGCAGTGAAGGTTTTTAATCGAACCTTTTTTGAAAAATGATTTTCCTCCTTCTACGGCACTGTGCGGAGAGCACAATGCAAACCTTCCAAACCGTTTGTGTGTTACATTACATCATGCCACACGCGTTGCGTGTTCGTTCATGTGTCTTCGATAATAGTTGTCAGTTCAAACCGTACCAAGCGAGTGGTGAACAGTGATTAATACACCTCCAACGGGCATTCCCTTCAATTATCGATGAATGAATTGATTGCACCTCGTGCAATATGCGCAACCTTACGCGCAAACAAACAAAAAAAAGCACACGGCCACCGCAGCAATACATCATGCAGCCTCCGTTTGTGTTGCGGATTATCTAAAGCAATTCCGAATGTGTCCATTTACGGGATCGCATTCAGGGATCTGTGATCGTGAACAGCGATACAACGTAACGATTGATGTGCAATCCGTGAGTGACAGTGAACTTGAGTAGTGACATTTCTCTTTCTTCAACCCAGTTTTGGAGCATCGCAAATCATCTATTTCACGGACATGCCTGGACCTTAAACGATTCTCCAAAAGCGGTAAATAATGCTGAAGCAATAACCATCGAAATGAAGTAACGTAGTAGAAGAAATGTAATCGCACATCAAACTTGTTTTGGAAACCGCTATAAACAAGTATATTTTTCATTATTCAGTAATGCTTAAAAGGAAGGTGTGCCGAGTATTTTTATGGATTTTAACTGTTGCATACTGTCAAATCATGATCAATTGAACCCTCAAAGCTCAAATGTACAAAAATAGAATGCATTATGTTGAACACTTGATCTCAACCTAATTAAATTCAAATTAAATTAAATCTAGCCGCAAATTTAATAAACTTACATACATTCACCACACTCATCACCCAATCCATTGCACAAAAATCACTCCAGAGCCCTCTAGAATGATTAATCACCACAAATGGACTAGACTTTGCTCATACGCACCAGCCTAAGCCGCTTCAAAACGGTGGGATAGGAGGAAAACGTTTAAGCATAGCAAGGTTGTCTTCATGGCGGATGTTGGCGCTCCTCAATTTTAACGCGGATCGTAAAACTCAACCCTCTAATATGGTCCACCATATCGTGTGTTTGATTTTTGGTTCCGTGATTTGTGTGCCCGGCTATAAATCATGCGTAACAGATTGGTTCCTTTATTTTTCTTTTTTTTTGCTTTGAGTGGTCATGTTGGCGCTTAACGTTATTCCATTTTGTATGTGTATCGCCGTGCTAAGTAATTGTAGCCTGCGTCTAAGTGATAGGTGTGAACGAAGGATTAATTTTTAATTCCGCTAGCAGAAACAAGCAAACACATGTATAGAAGTGAGACATAACTATAAACATATAACGAATAGATATTTGTCTACGTTTGAGATAATTCTTAAAACATTTCTTAAAATTTTTACATGAACCTTAGAATGAAAATCTCAATTGTTTTGATTAATCATTAACTTAAATCAAACTAATCATCGCAGTACATTTCGTTTACATGTTTCCGCAAACAAAAAGCAATTCAGCTTCATTCAGCGGCTATTCACCACCATTAAGCAAGCGCGAATGAGAAAATTCACCACAAACCAGACAACTTCCCCACTTGATGGCGCCTTAATTTATGCTAACACTCTAGCGTTAACATCCAACACTAACCAAAGGCGCAAAAATGACATCATTCGTCCAGCAGCAAAACGTACAGCACTCCTATGTAAAAAAAACACTGGACACAAAAGTGCTCCAAGAGGCTGCACATGGTGCCAACGGTAATTTCTCTCACTTTCCTCTATCTCGTGCGTTGTGTAGAACTTTTTCTTCTATATGGCCCTTTTTCCAAGGATATATGGATATCCCTGCTTGTGCAATATAAACGGTACGGCAAAACTTCAGCTCGTTAGGGGCTACGGTGTGAGAAAATTTACCACCTTATCCGGTAAAATAAATTATCTCATAATTTTTACTCACTGTCGTTACGTATAAAGCTACGAATTTGTGTTGTGGCGTGTGTCTCCAAGGAAGCGACAAATGAAACACAGTTTTCTCACACCCGCCACGTCTGCGGGAGCGTGGCTACTGAGTATGCATGTGGTCATAAATTAAAACCTGCTGGCGCTAATGTCTCCTAGGTGCTTGTAGAAACTCATTCACACACACGCACACGAACAGTAGCAAACTCGCTTGACAATGTCATTTTTTTCTTGTCTGATGTCTCAAACTAAGAAAAGAAATAAAAACCAACCAGAGTCCAATGCTCATCTTTACAAGCGTCTTAAAGCTGAATGACAAAACTGATGGTGATTTGTACCGAAATAAGTTTGAGTTGAAAAAATAGTCTCCCCTACTTCACTAGCTAACCTCCATGAGAAAAGTACAACGGAATATAATCGACACACTACCACAGCACCATCGTAGATTATTATCATCCTCTACTTTACTTCCGAAGAACTTCCGGCTAGCTTTAAGTGCGCTACTACCGAGATGAATAAGTTACTACGAGTCGCGGCATAGTCGATAGTAAACTTAGTGAACATCGTTCACACTTCGTCATAAGTAGCTCAAGCATAAAAATATTCAATATTGGCAGCATGTGCAGTCATAGTTTTGCTAATGAGTCTAGATTTTATAGTTGTTCTTCAAACCCGTCAAACTTTTTGCAAACAATGCTTATGCACACAATACTGTTTATCATCGAGTTTAAATTTGACATTTTTACGAAAAAGTACATTAAGGAGTTCATTTTCTCATCACCAAAAAATAACATATGCTCCAATTAATCGTATTAATCACAATGGATATCGATTTGTCTTTTCATAAGGTTATTATTTCATGAATAGATACGATCAAACTGAAATAAGTTGACACGACAAATCAATTTGTCGTAAGCACATGACTGAATTACATAATGATACGCAAATAATATCACATAGTCTCACAGTCAAATCCAACACTCAATCCCTCTGTAATACTAGTTTTTTCCCAAAGCCAATACTAAATAAACGATTTTAATGTTATTCCGCTCCATGAAGGAATCAACAGTACATTAACAGTTGTCTATTATTTTATTTCCTGATCTAACGTACGAGCTTGTTGCGGAAAATCGTTCACACGGCCAATAATTCTAATAATAAAACCATATATTCACCCTCTACATATAAACGTCAGCAATTCTTACACAAATGGTGATCATATCTCAACCTAGCAAACCTCCGGGGATGGTTACGAAGGCTTAGCAAACGTCTTCATGGTAAGACACACTAATGAATTCATTGGCACGTACTGAGACACTGTTTAAATGCACATCCACAAATGCTTCGAAAATAAAGCAAGAAACCCAATCGGCTTGTCAGGCTAACCACCGGACATGTTTGCTGCAGGATATCATAATCCAGCAAGCCGTCTAAAAAACACACTAATACATACAAAGGGTAGAGGTGGGAGGAACCTTTTACTCCCTCTAGAAACAAAGCCTCAAAAAAGGTATGTCCGAGTACAATGGAAGGCTAACAAACAGCCCAACGCTCTACAAAATGGCCAAACAAAAGGGTCACACTACGTAAATTTAACCATCTTCATTAAAGGCTTAGTGCCGTCCTAAAACGTTCTGCTATGCACTCTGCAGCTTTGGCACCAGGGAAACAAAAGACATTAAGTACTCTTGCGCTTCTGAAACGATAATCCTCTGCTTCTACTCT
Source organism: Anopheles melas (assembly GCA_000473525.2). Lineage (NCBI taxonomy): Eukaryota > Metazoa > Arthropoda > Insecta > Diptera > Culicidae > Anopheles > Anopheles melas. The sequence goes on along the minus strand of AXCO02006883.1, from coordinate 2,133 downwards.
ATCTACTCTAGTGCAAGAAAATTGAGCATGTGCAACACCTTCAGAGCTCAAATTGATTGAAATGTCTTGCTCCATGGTCGTTTACGAAAGTTTACGAGCTTTGATAGTCGTTAGAATGAAAGGAATGCAAATGTTATCTTTCTGTTAGTCGAACAGATGTCAGTGATGTTCCTGATGGTTTTATATTCCGTAATGCTACTTTTTAAACAACGTTCATCGCTCAAGTGAAAATAAATCTAGATAGAAACAAATGTTGCTAAAGCATTTTACATATATCTATTTTGTGTTTTTTTTCTCCCACTTAACGGTATCCACTTTATTCTATTGATGCAGTAGAGAGCTCGCTCAATGAAAATCATACAATATTTTTAGTTTATTCAATTCAATAGTAACTCGTACGACGTAACAACATGCCCGTCATGGGTTCACGTCCCGAATAGACCGCGTCCCCATACGTAGGACTGACTATCCTACTATGGTAACAATAAGTCACTGAAAGCCAAGCTCACTTCACTAGTGGGTACAGGCAGGCCTTGACCGACAGCGGTTGTTGTGCCAAAGAAGAAGAAGAAGAAGATTCAATGGTTATTGATATCTATTCTCTAGATATCAATGGTTATAGAAATATAGTCTATTCAATGGTTGTTAACTTAAAACATTAAAAAGTACAAATAAGCAAGTATAATAAGCAAGCAATGTTTGCGTGTACAATTCTCTCTAACCGCAGACAACAAGCAGTTGAACACTCAGACATATTTTTCCAATTTTACGCCAGTTGCCTCGCCTTCCCCATTTACACGCATTATCAGATTCACTTTTCGTCTCTCAAACCAACAACGAATAATTCACGCTCTGTTTTTTCCCACACACACACACATGTCGGAAAAGCGATTTTTTCAGTTTTGCAGATGGCGCCATAAACTATAACAAACGTATGGCTCCGGCTTTATGACCGATACAAAACAAATTTTCCGATCGATTGCACACTTTTATAGGGGTGCTCGCTTCAGATGGCGCACAGAAAACCATGAAGGACAGCGGCCTTTACCAGGACCCCGGTTGCGAGACCATACAAAACCAATTAGCAGTAAAGTTCATAGACTTGGGATGGCCCGAGTGGGAACCAAAACGCAATAATAAAAATTCCCCAATCGCAAACAAAACAAACTCCCAGCATAACCCTGTGCGGCTGTTTCTAGCATACATTATAGCGATACTGGCAAGTATAATAAGCAAGCAATGTTTGCGTGTACAATTCTCTCTAACCGCAGACAACAAGCAGTTGAACACTCAGACATATTTTTCCAATTTTACGCCAGTTGCCTCGCCTTCCCCATTTACACGCATTATCAGATTCACTTTTCGTCTCTCAAACCAACAACGAATAATTCACGCTCTGTTTTTTCCCACACACACACACATGTCGGAAAAGCGATTTTTTCAGTTTTGCAGATGGCGCCATAAACTATAACAAACGTATGGCTCCGGCTTTATGACCGATACAAAACAAATTTTCCGATCGATTGCACACTTTTATAGGGGTGCTCGCTTCAGATGGCGCACAGAAAACCATGAAGGACAGCGGCCTTTACCAGGACCCCGGTTGCGAGACCATACAAAACCAATTAGCAGTAAAGTTCATAGACTTGGGATGGCCCGAGTGGGAACCAAAACGCAATAATAAAAATTCCCCAATCGCAAACAAAACAAACTCCCAGCATAACCCTGTGCGGCTGTTTCTAGCATACATTATAGCGATACTGGCACACGTACACGCATTATGGAATGCTGGAAGGGAAAACGAAACCTCAAAAAATCATTCATCACAAGAGTGAATTCTTTGCGAACTCGCCTGTGGTTACAGCAATCGGACATTATTGGCTGGTTGTTTGGAAGGAAAAACACAGAGTGCAAATTTTTGGGCAATCGTTAATCTACGCATAGTATGTTAGTTTTTTTTGCACTATGCCTGGATGGTAGTATTCTATGTTTCTTCAAACATTACTCTCAACATTCTATTAGGTAATCGTTAAAACAGATGCATACAATATGCGTTGTATTAACTCCTTGTGTTTTGCTTTATGATGAAAGGAGTGAAGTTAGAAATAGTTTGCTCTTCTGTTAGGTTTAACT
>AXCO02006882.1:0-15639 GCA_000473525.2 Anopheles melas | reverse complement strand
AAAGAGAACCTTGCTTCCAGGAAAGAGCAGCAGCTTTTTGGGAGGTTCTCGGATTGTTTTGTTTCGCTGTTGCGCTGCTGCTGTTGCTCGCTATTACCATTCACAAACGCGCCCCGTGCTCGCACACACACACACAAACACACATAAGAAAAAGGCACACGCACACACACCCAAACACAAAGCAATTCGAGAAAGCTTCGAACCGGAACCCCTCGTCGACTTCTGGCACTCAGCGCACTGTTGGAATGTGTGTGCTTGTGGTCGGCGCGCACCGTGTTGGGAGTTGCCAAACGTTCCTAATCTGGTGATGATGGTTAGAATTTCATTCACGATACACACAAACACACACCCACAATCACGCACGCACACTTATGCTCTTCTCCGTTGATATGGTGGCTTCCATAAATGCCGAGCCTCACTAGTTGCTTGTCCGTGTGTGCCCGCAAGGGGTGGAAAGGGAGCGGGTGGGAAAAAAAACCTCAGCACTAGAGCAAACTTACAATCTCGCGGCTGGAAAAGAACGCGAAGAACGGAAGAACCGGTCATAAACGCGCTCACTGGATCCGGCTCGGGAGTGCGCGAGAGCAGCGCGCTACACACACCTTTGGCGAAGGAAGAGCGAAACGAGAATGAATGAAGCGCTGTACGCGAAGCGATGAAACAAACGGGTGTTGTGTTTTGAATCACACTCTGGGGCCAGCGCGCACACGCACACGCACCCGCGCGCTCTCACGCACACACCCTGAAGAGGGGCGGATGTTTAAACGTAATACTTCGATACTGTGGTTCGCTCGCGGAACCGCATGTGCAACGCCTGGCGGAGTTGGCTGGTGAGTTTTATAATTATTTTTTGCAATTTATACTGTTCTATTCCTGCTTACTAATTGATTTTTGTTGCATCAATTCTAGCCTAACGAGTTTTTGTGTTCTTATTTTGACATTCAATATTGTTGTTTAACACGCAAACGTCTCATTAGGCAGCATCTACACGTTGCACGGAGACGTTTGGTGAGTGAAGAGATATTTATTATTTTAACAAATATTTAAATTTTATCATTTTGGACTGGAATACACCGAAATCAGAGATGCAAGTGATTTGCAAGTGAATTATGCTCCTTTTTTAATTACATAAATCCACGAATCGTGTAATTGTAGCATAACAAAATGACAGTTTACATCTGTGCGCTCCTGTTGACAGTTGAAATTGCCAGTTGAAGAATTCAAAAAAACTGTTTCAAATTAGAGCCCCGTTTCGATAAAGGCTACGATTTGGACGATTCTCCGCATTCCGATGGCACGTGGATGTAACGTCTGTTTGAGAATACCACAGCCAAACACACTTGTGTAACATTTAATGACTGAATATTGCACAATTTCACTATTTCTATTCCTATCCGATTGTTCCAGTCACCTTTCTTTCACAAACACTATTTTCAACCGATTTCTATAACTGTAATTCGCACCCAAACACCAGCACATGAAATCCGCTCTGATTGCCTTTGCTCGCCGACCGCAAGGAAACCCGAAACAAGGTGCGGTCCACCCAAGCTTTTCAAATTACATCTGAAGGTGCGTTCGCTTCCCTCCGCCTTATCGGCACATCGGATGACGAAAGAGCAGGCGATGTACGCGTTTTGACGCCTCCAGACGCAAACGCCCGCCAGTCCCGAGCGCCCACGCGACCACAGAGAGCTTCGCGTTGCTCGGCGTGTTTTTAGAACTTGCCGAATTGGATTGCGTAAATCCTTTTTCTAGGAAAGCAGCCAACCCACCGAGACACCTCCCAAACCGGTGGCGGTGCGAAGGCGTATGTTTTCGAACGAACGCCCTCGGCAAGAAACCGAGAAAGCAGAGCAAACAAAAAAAGGGAAAGAAAATATCCCAAGCATAACGCCTACGAAAAGGATAATGATTTTCATCAGCACACGGCCGTCGCCGCCGTCGTCGTCGTCGTCGTCAGCAAGTCGCTCAGCATCAGCCCACGGAGCTCAGGAGCAGCAGCAGCAGCAGCAGCATGCGTAAGCAGTGACGTTCTTGCGAAAGCGTGTGTACACTCTACGGAGGCGGCCGTGTTCTGCTCGGTTTTCTCGGTAAGGGGCGCCCTCTCGGAAGCTGTTTAATGTAGACGACAACGACGACGACGACGGCGACCCGCAAGAATCGTGCTCTGATCCCACGCACCGCACAGGTCGACAACGACGACTATTGACGTCAACTTTCGTCAGCGTATTCTGTGAAGGATGCGTAGGATACTGTAATGAAAGTACTGACGGGAAGGGCTTAATGCAAAAAAAAAAATAAAAAAAAATATATTTAGAGGAACTCGTCCTCAGATACAGGCCTGCCTGTGCGGATTGTCTTGTGCGACAGACACACTTTGATTTCTGTTCATCAGTTTCCAATCGACACTTTACACACTTTTCGTACACAGTAGGCCGTGTGTTACGAGAGCCATAATTGCACCACACAACACCACTCCTGTGATGGGTTCGTCCGTGTCCTTGCACAACAAATCCGTCGCGGCAAACTACCGAATACGCCAAGAATCACCAACCGATATGGTTATCGAAACACACTGGTCGATGGTCATTTCCGATCCTTGCCACACAATTACCAATTGTGCCAGCTTCAAGCCAACTCAAAACAGTCTCGCGTGTGTGTCCTCACCACTCAGGTACCAGAGCAGAGCAGCAGCCGCAGGGATCCGTACCAGGCGTAATGGGCTGGTGTAATTATTTGAAGGTTGGAACTGTGCACAGCCTCCGAAGCAGTGAAATGGGAACTAAAACAGAACCAGCCAGCGCTCCCATCGTTGCCTCGAATGGCACCGCACATGCGCGCGTTGAACTGCCGAAACCGAACCTCCCGACGACCAATCTGTCATGTGGGCCCCTCGCTATAGCCATAACCGCTAGCAGGGTAAGTAGCAGCGGGAGTGGCGATGTCAAGGGATAAACATGGCTGGATCCTATCACCACACCCCATACACGGCCTCCCGCTCGTGGGGGACCTTGAAGGACGAATTCTTTCGCCCAGCCCAACAGCCGCCGCGTCCATCGCCGTGAGTGAAAGAGAGCAAGCGATAGTGAGAGCGAGCGAGTGCATGTTGTCGTTTTTCGGATTCATTCATGGAATTCGACCACTTTATCGGGTTTGCAGCGGGGTTGCGATTGTGTCCACATGGGGTGGTAGGGTAAGCGCATCCAGGCTGCGGTAGAACTGCACCTAGATATCCTTTTACTGCAGGCACGACCTTGCCCTGCCTGCCTGGATTCGTAGGCCTGGCGCGGGTTTCGTTGGGTAACCACTAGCGAGCCCAACTCGTGCAATTCGAGCTGCAGCACAGCAAAGACGACAATTTCTCAACTTCCGTCCGCTGCAATATTGGCAAGTTCGCATGCGTTGCCTGGGACAGGGGGGACGAAGGGCAACCCCAAGGAATGAGGCATAGAAAATGGAAGTTTAATTCATCAATTGTCTCGTCTCGGGCGTGTAAAGGGCTGAATGGGTTTTTGTTGCAAAACGGGCGCAAAGGAAGGAAGTTTGCATGGCACCCAGAGCTCCCAGGCGCGCACATGGTCCTTTTTCCCCAATCGCCCAAACGGAAGGTGGTGAATTCGTGCTATTCGTGCTCCCTCTCTCTCTCTCTCTGCTATTAGTTCCGGTTGATTGAGGATAGCATGAGGAGGTTTTGAAAATTAAATCAACTATTGAAGATGGAATAGTGTGTACAAAGGTGGTACGGAGGCAATTTTGCTGCATGAATGGCCTTTTTTTGCTGTTGCTGGGATGGAGTTCTCTCCAACTTCACGAGGTGGAAGCCTGAAAGGATTAGTTTTCCGGGGGGTTTTTACTCTGTTCTGCTGAATGGCATGTAAGGATTGGGGAGAGCATACTAATAGGATTATGAAATAGGTTCGTTTCAATCGGGATCCATTCTCGTTATATCGGGATGCCGTATAGTTTGAGAAACGATTTACGGTCGCTTAGGAATAATAGACGATGACAAGATCTTTCCATTTTCAATAAGCATTCTACAAATCAACGTTCTTTTCAGAAGTATTTGAGGGGAATTATCACCAACTCCAAAGGTGAAAGACTCCATATCAAGACGAATTATTAGCTATTAATGGGCTTGCTTTCTAATCACTCGGGCACGGCACGGCTGACATTTGCAAATGCCAGTGAGCATTTTGGAGGTCGTCGGTTGCCCTGGAGACGACTCCACGATGCTCCAGGAACAGGTAGGCGTCGTAATTAAGCCTTCTTGACGTGTATATGACGTCGCTTCCATGATCTTTACAGAAAATGCCATCCAACGCACGCACCAGCAGCAGCAACAGGAAAAAGTCGACACCGCTGCCCTACCCAGCGGCTCTTCAAACTGTTACTCTCGCTCTCACCCCCTCTAGCAGATCAAAACAAAAGCCCCAAAATGGTATCAATCGCATCTCATCTGCACCTGGAGAGTTGGAGTACCCCCTACGGGCGGAGTTACGGAGGATCTGCATTGTGTGCGCACCTCCCGGAAACGGAGCGCCGTAACGGATCAGGTGTTTTGTTAGCGGCTCCGTTACACGTGAGAAACAAGTGCATCATCCAGTACCAAAACCGGGCCAGCGAGCCATCTAGCCAGCCAGCTAAGCCCAGTGTGCAGCCAGTCGTACCGAGGTGAAAGGAGAAGGAGGAGAAGGAGGAGGAGGAGGAAAAGGAGGAGGAGGAGGAGGAGGAGGAGGAAACACTAGAATCACGTGGTAAAACGATGCCACCAAGGCGCGCGCGCCCTCACAGCCACCCAGTTGCGGTGGAGAGACGGACTGTGGGCCTCACCGGGCGGCGTGAGGTTAGAAGTAATATGATCCTGCTGTACGGGGATTTCTTCATGGATCGCGGCATCGCATCAACACAGGGACATGATGAAGGGAAGTGCAGAACTGGTGGAGCATGGGTTTGGCATGAAAGGTTATCCAGATCTCCCCAGTGTGTGTGCGTGTGTGTGTTTACTCAAGCCTCGTCCACGAACTTTGCGCAACGGAGGCTCTGCGAGAGTGTGTGATCTCCGTTCGCCGCTGTATCTCCATCGTATCGGATGACTCCAAACGGCGGCGACGGTGGCGGCGGTGGCACCCGTACGTCATCCTTCCCTATGGCTGTGATGAGGAGTTCAGGGGGGGGGGGGGGGTCCTAGTTTTGTCACCAAACCGCACGCCCTGGGGGTAGGGCGACCGATCACAGGTGGTGACTTGATGATTTAAACCGTTCACTTGGTCACTAACAGGGCGCAGTAAGTGTTTGGCCGCCGGAGTGCATAGTGTGTATGTACGAACGAGCCCTTTGAAGGGTCTAGGGACACAACAAAAAGTGTAACACACGTGTGATTGAAATGGGGAAAGGAAGCGGAGGGAAAGGATAACGTCCTTGCGAAGCTACGAGTGTCCATCGTGTGATCGTTAGATGGAAAGTGTTTGTTTGGTGACGTGTGCCTCAGCCTCAACAGTGTGATAGTGAACAGGACACACACAAAGGACTTTTGCATCTGTCTCCGTGTTTTTTGGAAGAAAATCATAGGCTACACACACAGAGAGAGATTTGCCGTTAGTGTACACTTTATACTTTATCACAAAATATGTATCATCGTGTTTAGCGTTTTACCTCTCCTTTACTGCTCGATCGAGAGAGCCTTCCCTGCTCGCGAATCCTAAATCATCTCCTAGCAGTCTCTAAACACAAACATCTGCGCTCGTAAAAGGGCTTAATAATTTCATAACGTTACATAGTTTGATTTCAGTTTGACTTACATGGCTAAATATAGTTTAAAAAAACATTTCCGTTTGTATTTGCCGTTTTGTTCCTCCACGAACACGTGTGTGCCGTTGTGTGTGTGGAACTCGTATAAAAATTTTGATTTTTTTTTCAATTTCATTGCTTTTCTCTGGAGGGGATTGAGTTTTTTTTTCGATTAAAACAAACATTTAGCTTCTCCTTCGCTTAAACATTACAAATTAAAAAAAAAAGTGTATGTGTGTGTGCGTGTGTGTGTTCGGTGCTATTAAAACTCCTTCGCGCGGACATACTTTTTGCGAGTGTTTGTGTGTGTGCGTTCTTATAGAACAAATCTGTACTTGCATAATATACATCATCAACAAGTGCACTTTGAAGTTACATTCATGTTCCTCTCTTGGGGATGCACTTCTGGCTACCAACATCCCTAGTGGGCGTATAGCGGGGCAGGGGATAATCCTGACGGGCACTGGCTTCCTATCGGTGCTTAGATGGCATATGAAATCGTTCTAGCACCATTCGAAATCAGTACCCGACGAAGGAACGACAACGTGAAACTAAACTTAAATAACAATCAGACAGAGCAAGCAAAGCATGTCGGGGGCCGGATATTGAGGGAATACATGTGGTCCTTATTACATTACACACACACACACACACATTATTACACTACTATAAACACACGCACACACTCACACATACAAGTACGAAAGGAAGAGGTTTTGGAGATCGCTTCCTGTTTTTCTTTTCTTCTTCAAACTACTTTCTATAGGACTTGTGACCCGCACTTGTGGCAGTACACGATTATCAAGATTAGTATAAACCCTACAACCTATGCGCTTGAAGGTTTATGAATCGAAGGATAAAGGAATTAAAAAAAAAAACACACCAACGCGAAGCTGCGAAACCATTCGCTTTGACACATCCGGTTTGTTTTCACCATAGTTTGCTATATCACTTCGAGCCGCACGAGAATTACGATCAATCGTTGCTCCACTGACTTCAACAATCTTTCGGTACAGTTAAACCGCCCAGTATTGGCTACGGATCTTACGAGTTAATGAGAACACTACACTACAGCAAACGAACTACGTGTGTGTGTGTGTGTGCGGTGTTGGATTACTTTTCTTTTTGAGCGCCTTTTCTGGCGGAACAGGAACAATTACGGTGTGTACTACTGGTTAGTTGTAAATTGGATTAACATTTGTTTCAAACAAAAAAGAAGGCAACTGCTTTTTTGCTTCTCTCCTTGCCCTAACGGTGGCTTCTCCTTACACACAACAAATCTGTTTAGATGCAATCTAAATTACAACCTAAACTCACTTTCTTCAGCCAACGTCGGGCGAAGCCACAACAAAGATGCAGGTTTGGCTTAGAAGGGTTACAACAGCACACGCGTTAGTGGAAGATGCAGTACATTTGATTATAGATTTACCTTTCCTCACTATTTGGAGCAAGAGCACTAATACGCAAAACAATACGCTTCATGGCGATACATTTCTTTTACAAAACCCCCATAGCCTCACATAAGGGGACACTGTGTTTTGTAATATTTCACACCTTACTACACCCTTACGCTCACTGAACTATTTCCCCGCCTTTATGTTTGATTGTTTTTAAACTTGATTTAGTAAAAATATTATAATAACAGTAAAGTAAGGACGCCACATTGTCGTTGTGGATCTGTTCCCTCCGTTCAAATAATACATTTAATTAAAAAAAAAAACAAAACAACAAGGAATTAGTAAATGCACTCGTTTTAAACAAGTCAATGAAATGTGTATGCATGTGCGTGTATGTATGTGTGTGTGTGTGTTTTGTGAGCAGTAAGTTACCCTCAGCAGGGTAAATTTAAAAGAGGGAAATGGTGAAGAAAATAGTCAAACTATTAAATATGCAGCACAGATGCGGTCGATTATTCGGTCGATTATTCGAACTTATTCCTCTTCTGTCTAACTTACTCCTTATTTCCCTATTTCCATGCTGATCTTCCGCTTTTGTGCACGATGCCCAGTTGAGTTGAACAAATCAGGGGAGGGGGGAAAGATGGATGGATTTAGCACTTTTAAAAACTTCTTTCCCGTTCCCATCGGGGACACATGTAGCGCTCGCAAAAACAGCACACTAAATAAGCAATCTGGCTGCCGAAACGATCAATCACAAATTAAAACGATTTTTCTCACTGTTTTCGTAAGAAAGGAACTTATCATTAGTTGCTAAAAAAACACCGGGCGAGAACTACACGATACCAAAAATAATATGTGCGGAGAAAAAAGGAAACAAATGTACGAGTGATGGCCTCAAATGGCCAGGTCGGGCCAGGTCCGGCAGGCAGACAGACAGATGACCCCTCTTTCACAGCTTTCGCATTAACAAACAAATTCAGTGCGGCCGAGAGCTTTGTCTCCCGCAGCTTCGTACGGCGTACCGTACGGCCGTCTGCTCACAAATTCATATTGCTTTCCTGGATCTTCTTCCACGTTTCGCCGAGCGCTTTCGCGAAATGATCGTCGACCTCTTCGCCAGAGTCGGGCCTCTTTTGTTGGTGCTGCTGCTGCTGCAGCGTTGCATGGAACGGCGCAGGTGATGATGCCAGCGATGAGGCCGGCGAGGAGGATGACAGCGACATCGTGGTGGTGAGTGAGGCCGGCGAGATGGCCGGCGGGGGCTGCTGCTGGTGCAAGTGTTTCGGTGAGGTGAGCGAGATGGCCGCAACGCTGGCCGCCGACGAGGGAGCACCGGGCGACGGTGGCATGACGGTGGCCGGCACGAGCGGTACCGGCGGGGCCGGATCGCTCGACAGCTTCAGCTCGATCGTTTCGGGCGCCACCACACGAATCCCCGCACCGAGCGGCGGTCTGATACTCATGTGGTTGGCGTTACTGTTGTTGTTGTTGTTGTTGTTGTTATTATTGTTGTTGCTGCTGCTACCGCCGCTGCTGATGCCGCTGGTATTGCTCAAGCTGCTCGATATGCTGCTGTTCGAGCTGACGGACGAGCTGGAGCTGATGCTGCTGCTGCTGTGGTTCCGCATCCCACCGCCAGCACCAGGTGAACCGGTGACAGTCAGTGGTAACGAATCGCCCGTTTCCATGCTGTGTTTTTGCAACAGCAGTGGAAGCGGCAGTGGATGCACCTTCTGCGGTGGCACGTGATGCACCGGCGAATCGGGGACAAACGATGGCGGTCCCGCCCCACCCGTGCTGATGTTGTTGTTCAACACATTCAAAGACGATGGCTGCTGCTGCTGTTGCTGGTGCTTGTCGCCGTAGATCGAACTGTACGTTGGGCCGAGCGAACGGCGGAAGTGTTCCTCGATCGACACATCACAGTACGTGGAGGAAACGTTCACGATCGGGGCCGATTCGACGGTGGTGGCGGTCGTTGTCCTCACGCTACTTTTAAGCACAATCTCACCTGTCGAGGAAGGAAGAAAGTGAATGTGAAAATAAATGCTCGACAAGCACCATTGCCGTTGCCATACTGTACCGTTGGTGTGCATGTGACTGATGCGCTTCTTTATCGGTGGTGGCGGTGCCTTCGTAATGACGCTCGGGCGCACGTTTAGATTGATCGGTTCGTCCCGCGACTGATCCGCGCCCGTCGGCGATCCCTGCCCATCGGATGAATCCTTGCGCCGAACGGTCATGTCCAGCGGAATTTCCATATCGTCCGGGGGTGGCGGCCGCCCCAGTATCCGATCATACTTGGGCGAAGGGGGAGAATCTGGAAAAGGGAAAGAAGCGATGAAACGATGGGCGTGATGGGGAGGGGGAAGAGGAGCTGGTTACGACGTTACCTTGATTCTCGTTCGGGCTTGTACCGCCAGGATCACGGATCATCTTAAGACGGGTTTGCACTAACTTTTTCAGCGTGACAGCGTTTGTGGGATCGCGATCCCTCCCGGTTGGCGAAAGAAAGAAAAAAGAAAGAAGTAAACCAAACAACGACGAGGGGAGTTCCTGCTTCAAGCGCACCGATCAAATGATCACGTTGTAGTTGAATTCACGGGCACGGAAAATGATCACACGGACTGACGGGGATGCGTCCGTCTTTTCCTTTTGGAACTTCTGTCCGTTTTTTCTGACCCCCAAATCAACAAAACATACGCGAAAAGTGACGATCGCGACGGCTCGCTGAGTGGTGAGTGAGTGGTGAGCAAGCCCCCCCAAAGCCACTCACGTCTCACGCGGTGAGTTGGAGCCCGTGGCGAGAGAGCTGTGAACTGTCAAAACGCAAACAGCCTTTGCTTTCACGCCGTTTGCTTCCTGGATGTGGTTGGCAGCTTTTGGTCCCTCTTTTTGGCACTTTGTTCCCGTAAATCTTAACACAGAACGCAATTTGTTGCACTTCAATCGAAATAAATCACAATTCACCAATGTTTGTGCATTCACAACACCATTTCAGCATCTCATCGCTGACCTCTCTCTCTCTCGCTCTCGCTTTCGAGTCACAGTGAGCGCGATGCGAGTTTGCCTCTTGCGTCTTCTTCGTTTTTTTCCGGGGCGATCTTTCTCCTTCTTTCTCCTTCTTGCTCTCGCTTTGTTCGACGGCAGCTGGATCACACTACGCGGAGCAGCTCTGTTTCGCTTTTACACGTCCGCCACCAGCACGACTCCACGCGAAGGCGAAGAAAGCAGGCGGATGAGAAGTTGGAAGACGATTTGGACAAGACGTCCGGGAGACGCACGGGTGGGCGGGGAGGGGGGGGGGGTCTGGTACTGGAGGGAGGGTTGTCTCTGTTTCGTTCTTCTGCTTCCTTGGTTCTTCTCCTTTCGTTTCGGTGGAGCCTTCTTCGCTTTACGTTAATGTTGAACGGAAGGGATTTTCCTCCGCCTTAAGATTGAAAATTGACTCAAGTTAAACAGACTTATTTGTTTCCTTTTTTCCGATCGTGATTTAGCTAAGGAAAAACACTCTTTCCAGGATCACGCTCTATTCCCAAGAACATCCGCCAAATCGATCTGGAGAGGTGATCTTCTACGCGTTATGCCCCTCGTACGATCAGTACGCTTTCTGTGGGAGGCTCACGATCCTTTTGGGTGGACGGAATCGAAGACACGAACACGTTAGTTCAAAATTTGCACCCCACTGTCTATTGCATTGTTAGCCACTGGCACGACACTTGCATCACAAATTGGTCGCGGAAATCGCGTACTTTCTTCACAACCCCTTTCAGCTGCGCGATCGTTCTTTTTTTCTTCTCTCTTTTCGCTTCACAGAAAAGGGGGGTTTGCCTCAATGCGCCTGCTGCTGCTGCTGCTGCCTAACCTGTTGCTCGGCCAGAATAAACGGAACCACAGCCACACCAGCCCACACAGCCTCACACAGAATAAGCGAACGCGTTCGAGTCACCGCGTTAGTACGGCACCGTTGTTGTATGCGTTGAAAAACTATATTTTGATCCCACACACTCTATTGCTCCTCATGCACTTTGCTCTCGATTGACAACATTTGCTGCTGCTGCTGCTGCTGCTGCTTGTTGGTGGCAGAACGAGATCGAATTTCGGGGAGTTTTGTTGTTGCTGTTGTGTGTTGTGTTGCGCTGATGCCCCCGTACAACATGGCGAGGGTTTTTGACGTTCAAAAATCGCTGCATCTCGCTCACTTTCTTTTGCCATCCTTTACTTGCCTACTGTTCGTCCTACTTTGTCCATATGGCTTTCGTTGTGTTGGTGACAATTTACGCCCATCATATACCGAGGTGTGCATGTTCTCGCTCGTTGTGTCATGCCATCTCTTTCGCGCACATGGATGCGTGAAAAAAACGTAAACAAATCGTGTAGCTGACGTGAACTAAAAGTGCTCTATTTGGTGATTATTTTGCATGAAAATTAACTGAAACATGTTTTTTGTTATCAATAGCTGAAAAGTTTTAGATTACTGTGCAACGCATAGGATCGCCGTTCAAAGCTATTGCAAAGAGGGAACTTCCGGCGCCGGGTAAGTTTGTTACAAAATATTTGATCTTAAGCATTAGTTTGACAAGGCATGCTCATCTTCGGTTCACAGGAAAACAAAACGAATTGCTGTGGCACAATGACTTGAAGTTACAGGAGATGTTTTGGAAGAGAGAGGACAGGAATGTTCGTTTGGTTCGATCGTTTGGCAGTTTTTGGAATGACGGTCTAGGAGGAAAATGAACCGGCACGGAATAAATACATTAACAAAAGCACCGTTAGAAGTGCTTTTTCGGCGATTTCCTCAGCGTCAAGGTCAACAACGAATAAAGACAGTACATAAAAGCCACTACCGGAATAGCAAAAGCAAAAGCAAGTGAGATGGCGGAGCCATTTGAGATGAAGGAGCCCGTGGGGTCCTTGACCACACACACATTTGAGATGAAGGAGCCCGTGGGGTCAAAGACTGGCCATATCATTTTGTCCACCAACACATCGCACACCAGCGCCAGCACTTTTTGACGGCCATCTTGAACCTTCAAAAACCATCGCAATGTCTTTCAAAAACGCTCGCCAACGAGGCAAAATCGTACCGATTTGGTGCGTTCGCGAACTTGCAAACTCCAGTAATTTTTTGTACGAGGTTGCCTGCTATACCGCAGGGTTCAGTACTGGAAGTGGGATTGCGCAATTCGGCTTGAGGTGAGGGCTTTTGATACTGAGTACATTTGGAAGGGAAAATAAGGCAAATGATGAAAATTAAGATAAATGTATGATAAGAGAAGGCGTTGCATGGTATTTTGTGTGTGCTGAAAACATTCTCCTGTACATGTAAGTAATTAAAAAGAATTACAAAGAGAAACGAAAACATTGCATTTTAATCAACCGACGTCAACTGTCGTAAATTGTCAGGTGGTTAATACCATTATCTATCCACCATGTTGAGCTAAACGAGAACTTCCAAATGTCACAAATAATTCTATTTTTCTTCTCAAACACTCAGACATTCAATGCAGACTCTATTTCGAACTTGCTCATTCAATTGAAAGGCTTTTCTCGCAGTCAATTTAGCTTCGTTTGGCTCTTTATTGACACTGGAACTTAGTTTGCTCACAAACGTCAAACGCCGTTGCAGCGTGTGGGTGAGCAAAAACAACGAATGGGTGTACCCCCTCCCTGACCCCGTGTGCCCTGCTCTAGCACTCTCTCGGACCAAAATATGCCCGAACCAATAATACCCGAAAAAGACAAACCACGGCGAAGTAGTGCGGGCCGAGATTTGGGAATGCCTAACCAAAAGGAAAACCACCGTGTTTCGTGGTTTTGGTAGTGTGTGGCACGTGTTCCTTCGTGAAGCTTTCGAGAAAAGCAGCATTTGAGCAGCACATTTCATTCATCTGGTGGACATTCCTCGTGGGGGTGCCCAAAGTCTTCACCTTCACGCAAGGGTGTTTTGAGCAAGCAAGCATTCCACCGTGCTACGGAGGTGTCGTGGACTGTGTGTTGGATCGTCGCTCCCGGTGGAATACGATTTGCTGCCGCGTGCGGTTGTGTAATTAGTATTGTCTTGTCATTCGGGCATTTCCGGCCGGTACTAACACCCAGTAGTGCACCCAGTGTGTCGGTGTGGGTGACTGCAGGCATGGTGCATTGAATAAGGTGCACTGCACTTTTGCCACCTGCCACGAGCGAACGAAATCCACCCATCTTCTCCGTCTTTTCCCACTTCTCCAAGATTTGGTGTGGATCGGTGTGACGACGAAAGCGCTCGTGCGTGAAAGTGGGTCAACGCTCTCCGGAGGTTGCTGGGACAGCACACTTGTCTTGTCTTGTCCGCTGTCTAGCGGGCGCGGACCCCACCGGACAGAGCAGTTGCTGACTGGGCACGAACCGGCGAAGATGTCGGTCGATCTGCAGAAGCACCGGGATGCCATCGTCGCGGCGTGGAAGTCGGTTTGCGACCGGAAGTGTGCCACCAACTGGGCCCTGTTCGGGTACGAGGGCCAGACGAACGTGCTGAAGGTGCAGGAGACGGGCGAGGACGGGATTTCGGAGCTGGCGGCCGAGCTGAACTCGGGCAAAATTCAGTACGCCTTCCTGCGGGTGGACAACAGCGAAACGGGCATCGCAAAGTTTGTCTTCATCAACTGGCAGGTAAGCTTTATACATTATTCAAAGCACCGGTTGAATCATTTAGCACGGGCCCTGGCTGCGGTTGGTACACGCTACCTCTATCGCAAAACTATGAATCCGCGCCATGCGTCCCTTATCATGCTATGAGGCAATGTTTGCTTTATCACACAATGTAAAGCTTGCCGCTTCTCTTATCATATCGCTGTGCGGGTCGAGACAACGGAGGTATCTAATGGTAGGAAAAATACTAATATATGCTGCTGGTTTCCCGTTCTTTATCGCTCACTAACACCCCGTAGGGTGAAGGTGCACCGATCGCGAGGAAGGGAACGTGTGCGAAACACGTGCGGGATGTAACGGGCCTGCTGCACGGTGCCCACATTACGGTGCACGCGACCAACGAGGATGACGTGGAGGAGGCACGCATACTGGAGAAGCTGCAGAAGGTGGTGGTGAACGACTTCAAAGTAAAGGATTACTCACAAGCGACCGGTAGGATGGTTTCGTCCATAGAAAATCGATACTTGATGCTAACGGTTTTGTTGCTTGACTTTCTTTTAGATTCACCTAAACCGGTGGGCACGAATTACAGCCGAGTCAATCCCACCAAGGAGATCAATCCGGCCGAACGGGATGAGTTTTGGCGCAAGGAGGAAGAGGAGGAGAAGCATCGCTTGCAGGCGGAGTATGAGCGTAAGCTTAATGAAACAGTATTGCTAGAGGAGGTATACACGCTACCCACCACCCACGTGCCATTTGCCAAGGCATTTCTTACTCTTGTATCATCCTCCTTTCCCACCACCACCTTTCACAGGAACGACGCAAACGAGAGGAGCGGGAGTTTGAAAAGCGTGAAGGGGCGGCTACAGCCGCTGCCAGCGTTTCGTCGGCTTCGCCCGTCTCCCCCGACCGCAGTTACGCCCGCCAGGCGTCCGATCAGAGCAAAACCGAGCGCGAGCGGGAAATTAAACAGGTGGTCGAGGCGAGCGCGAAGGTGAGCAGCGCCAAGGCACGCTTCCTGAACAGCACCGCCCAGCTAAGCCCGACGCACATTCAGGCCGAGGTGGCGCAGGAGCTAACCGAACCACCGTTCTCGCCGACGGCATCTTTCGAAGAACGCAGTATTATCAACGAGCTCAAGGCGGAGCTGGAAAACGAGCGCCAAAATGGGACCGACACGCCCCCGGCGCTGGCGGCGGAAGAGGAACCACCGGTGGTGGTGCCAGCCGGCGAACCCGTCCTGTCGCCGGAAGAGGTGCCGGAGGTGGCCGCCGGCCAGTACTTTGACCCGAACGCAACGATCGACCTGTCGGACGAGGACAACATGATACGGGCGCGGGCACTGTACGACTACCAGGCGGCGGACGATTCGGAGATCAGCTTCGATCCGGACGACATCATCACGCACATCGATCAGATCGACGAGGGCTGGTGGCAGGGCCTGGCCCCGGACGGCACGTACGGCCTGTTCCCGGCGAACTACGTCGAGCTCATTTAAAGCATTTTATTTCGCGCGTCTCTGCCACACGTGCTTAGCGTTTGCTCCCGCGCACACTCCATGTCGTTATTATATATTGGTTATAGGCAAAAGCAAGCGCGCTCATCACACGAATAAGTATAGCAATCTGTTAACATAGTGCATATACGATCACGACTTAGATCAAACTGTAGCGCACAAACACACACACACACACACATCCCACACATGTACACATGTCGCACAGCTATATTTGCGGAGAAAGAGAGGAGATACGCCACTCGGGCAAGCGTTTAAATCGAAAGTGTTGAACGGGAAGCATTAGGACAAGTGTTTTTGAATGTACTG
>AXCO02006881.1:0-15676 GCA_000473525.2 Anopheles melas | reverse complement strand
AAACACATGCTTTTGGAATGGGGGACGGGAGGTGTATGCTAGCGGAGAAAGCATAGCAAAACAACCTTCCACACACACACACACACACACACACAAACACACACACGGACACAGCACCGGTACGATAACTTTCCCAGTGCATGAGAAGCGTTCTGTCTCCCTGGAAGGAACAACTGTTTCCAGTTTCTCGGCATGCCAACCCGTGTGCTGTTTTTGGTTGAAAGAAAGAACAAAACACCCTCCCTCCCTTACCCTCGAGCGCATCCAATAGTCGCTCCGTATGCATTCGGAGCAAACGGAGCCCTCCGCACTCGTATTCGGATATTCAGTGAAAAAAAAAAGTGGATTCCGTGAGAAGAACGAATTTCATTGCCAGGGAACCGAAAATGGGAGGAAAAGTTGCAAATGTTCAAGAATAAAATACATATAAACACGCTGCCCTCACGCCGCCCGCCCACTTCCTGTCGCACAGGCAACGATTTCGATTCCGATGTCGGCTGACGGGCGAACAGTGCGCGCGCGGCCAGAACGGCAACCATGTAATGCTATAAACGAGTTTTTGGCTATGGAATGTTTTTTTTTTTGTTTGTTGGTCTTGGTTGAGCTCGATTCTTTACCGCCGATCAAGAGGTGCAAGCCACACGAAACGAGCCTCAGCAAGCGCAAGGGGCCGTGACAGTTTAGTTATTCGGAATTCTGAAATCCTCCCGTATTTGTCCCACTTGCCACTTGTCTCCCTGCCTGGGCGACGCGGGTTGGAACGGAACTCGTGCACCGAAATATGCCAGCCACCATCAAATACTGGTTTGTGATTCACCCCCAATGCACGAGAACGATCCTTTTCCGATTGTTGGAAAGTTTCGTGCGAGGACATCCCTAGGGCTGGTGCGGTAACGACCGATGGTGCCAATGCTTCTCGAGCGAACATTTTGCCCCGTGGCATGCATGCACACGCCGGCGCTAAATTTGGATTCCAACCGTCCGTTCTTCGGTTCGTTCGTTGATTGTTGTGAAGCCGGACCCAGCCGGGGACACGTTGACGGAGGGAGGAGAAGAAGGTTACGAGATTCATCGATAGTCTTTGCTCGAGAGCTTATCGCCCATTGTCTGGGCCAGTGTAGTGCACTGTTCAGTAGCAAACAAGGCGGGAAAACGGTGAGGTCGTTGCCTGAAATCTCGATCCCGGGCACGAGGGGTACGAGCAATCGCTGGTAACAATAAAATATTACTTAAACCGAACGATACGCGCGCGCTTATGCATTTTCACGAAACACCGTAATGTCATTCCGGTTCAATCGAGCGCGATAGGTCACGGGGAAGGCATGACGACGGTGGAGAAATGCTGTAATGTAATGGAATGGAATAAGCAATTTAATGCAAAAACACATTGTTTCGGGATGGCACGGGCTGATGGTGCACAATGCAATTTGCACGGCACAAATAAATTGATTTCAGAGATCGTTAACCCTCTAGCCCTACCGGGATGGAGGTTGAGAGGTTAGGTCAGAAAGATGCAAAGCACGATGGTTGGTACGGTTTTCATTATTTTGAATGGAAAATAATATGAATAGAAGGATAAAAGCAATTTGATAAAAGCAAATTAATTCACGGCATCATACATGTATGAAGAATATTTTTAAATTGAGTAATAACCAATATATTAAACACAACCAATTTGATGGTATCGCTCTTTTGTTTCTGTAGTGGTGATAGTAAAATAAAATCTGAACTATTGATATTTAGCATCCATCTGGGTTTTGGGGCTTTTCTCCGTAATTTAATTGAATTTTCGAATTTGATAGATTTTAAAAATAAATGGTTTTTATAGACGAACACATTAGATTTGTAGTTTTATAAAGAGTGTAGCGACTGTTCAGACACAGGTACAGAAGCCCTGTCAGTTTGATCGTGTTTAACGAAACACGAAGTTCATTCGTTAAGTTTGGAGCTTGCGGCTCGATCTTTTAGTTTATAAGTGTAAATCGATTTCGTGAAATAAACTCTTTTCTAATTTTGCGCTTCTTCTTCTTCTTCTTCTTCTTCTTCTTCTTCTTCTTCTTCTTCTTCTTCTTCTTCTTCTTCTTCTTTTTCTTGGAGTAATGTTCTGTCTATACAGGTTTTTGAGAGTTATTCAGTACCATACAGCCGGATACACGTGACCACCGAGATACGACTGTATTTGGGACCAAAAAAATTTCCCAAAGCAAGGCGTACGTCGATCAATAGCAGTACATCGACATAAATCAATAGCACCTAATCAAGAATCTCAAAATATAACCTATAAAAAAAACATTTGCTTTTTTCAGAAAACGTGTATAGGTCGTCTAAAGACCATTGTAAAACCCTGTATATACAAAAGGTAACAAGGCATGTTGCAATAATTCAAACCCAGCCACTAACCTGTTTTTCTGTAGATGAGATTCGCCCGCTGCACGTGCCGCGTGATCGCCTCGATGCTCGCCTCGTCCGAGCCCATCTTCTGGAAGAAGGTATGGTCCGCCTGCAGATACAACATACACGTGCTCTTCCGATCGTACAGCGAGTTGGCAAACGATTTTTGCTCCTTCTGCTGCTGCTGCTGCTGCTGTTGAAGCAACTGCTGCTGATGATGGTGATGGTGGTCGTGCAAATCGTTCCGCACGTTCAGGTTAATGTTGCCGTTCACCATCACATCGGGATGATCCGCGACCGGCACGTTCTTGCGCGTCGACCCATTCTTGGTAATGATTTCCACGTAGTGATCCTTGTTGTGGTTCGTACCGGTCGCGTTGATCGTGCGCGTCCACGGGAACTGTTCCGCACCGGCCCCGACGATGCCACCGCCGGTAATGATCGTGCTACCGCTGCCGTGCGGATTGTAAATGTTGTACAGGAAGTGATTCTTCCGATTGTTCACTGCAGTTGTGGGCGTCCGGGCGGTCGGTGCCCCACTCCCGACGCCCGTTCCACCGATAATGCCCCGATTGACCGTCCGGTTGATGGTGGGACGGGTTGGAGAAGGAGCGGACCCGGACGCTCCAGATACGGCCGCACCGCCGGTATCCATCGTGCTTCCGCTGCCCCCACCGTTCGCTGTCTTGCCGTGGCTGCGCACTACCGTGTAGTCATTGTTGTACGGCACCTCTAGATCTAGTGGCAGCGATGGGTTTCTGCTCTCCTGTATCTGTGTCAATGGGAGGGGGATGAAGGGAGGGGGGAGGGACAGAAACGGTAGAAGAGAAGACAACAACCAATTAGTGCCTGCTTGCTTCAACAATCTTAATCAGCTCAATTTATAGTTATTTCCCCCATCGAGTCGTCGAGAGCGTCGATCAGTAGCACCAGCACGGTGCAGGCGAGTAGCTGCGGCATCCTGTTACACAACGGTCGCCTTTCCCCCGGCGGGCCATGACAATGTGGTGGAAGGATAGAGGAAAGACGGGAAAGTTGAGTACGGAACGATAGAGACACACTTCCCGGCTGGCTGGCTGGCTCGTTTGCTTAGTCAGCTCCGGGGAATTTACCCAACATAAATCCATTCCAATTTGCCCCAGTCTCGGCGGGCGGGATACTTGCTTTGTCCATTGTCGGGAAAGAGTGATGATTTCCAGGCATGCCAATTAATTAACGCAATTAGGAAACTTTAAGTCCTGTGTGTGTCGGAACGAAAAAAAAAAAAAGAAACAAACGAAGCACATTTTACAAAATGGACCCACCAACGGCTTCCTGCTTCGTTCCAGCGCACTCTAGCGTTAAGCTTTTGCAGCAGGAGATTAGTCGACCGTTGTGAAGGTATGCAATGCTCATAGGAAAAACATTGTGTAATGTGCGTGTTACGGGTGCGTTTTTCTTTCCCTTCCAAGGGTCTACTCGGCTGGTCGCCTAACACTGTAAGAACAATCTTTAGAGAGGAAAAAAATCCTTTTTTGAAAAACGAACCAACCGACCATACTTTCGAGTGAACCAGCAACAGCAAGTACTGGTAAAAAGGATTTCATTTCACGAGGGAAGTGGTGCTTGCTATTTATTGATCGGAAAAGTGCAGAACCACTCACTAATGTACACCTTAAGTGGCACAGATAGTGCCGGATCCGAGCACATAACAATGGCAAAAGAGGGTTCCCAATTGGTTCGTTGCTAGTGAGAGCTTCATCCCTTCCGGCTTGGGAGAGCACTGTGAGTTTGAACCGAGACGAAAGGAACAATAAAAAAAAAACACACACACACACACAATCACGTACACTAATAAGAGACTGAACAAACCGAGATGCTTTACTGGCCCATTGTCGCTTTCTTCGAGTAATGCAATCGGACTCGATGAAGGAGAAACTGTCTGTGCCACTCAGCAAATAGCTTCCAGCTCGATCGCTCAATCACCTTCCCTGCCCGCCACAAAAGAATTGAGTCATTGAAATGTAAATACGGTCTTCGCTTCCGCCGTCCATGAAGCCGTCCCGGTTGACTCAAACCTTCACCACCGTTGAATCCTTCCTATCGCTGGTTCGCAACACGGGAAGCACGCATTCGGACGACCTTCGAGACCATTTCCTGCCTCATCGCTCCTCCACTAAAACTAGTGCACAAGCTAGCCCTTATTTCGCTGCCCGCGGGTCACGGTCCGGAGAACAGCTCCCGCAGCAGCCCTTCAAATGATGGCTCCGTCGTGCGATGTCGTCTTTTGCTGAATCCGATTTGACATTCATTTCACTTCCGTTTTTTTTCGAGCTAGAGGGTGGCCATTCTCTGCCATTCAAACTATAGCCGTAGAAGAAGTCGTTTCGTACGGTTCAATCATTCTATTCTAAATCTACCGGATGCAGACACATACACACATACACACAAAACCATCCTCTTTTTCGCACACACGATTGCAAAGAAATACAACCAGCCGGTTGCACAGCTAGGATGCTGCGCCCTCAGCAGTGGAAGAAAATCCCGCTTCCTACCCGTAGGAGGCCAGGGAGCTCACAAACGCCACCGAAGCGTAAGCTTTGTAAATAACTAAAAGGCTAAAAGCTTTCCGGTTGCTTTCCGGGGGAGGATGGCGACCTTTTAACGCCAACCCCGCCATGAGCAGCGCGTCGATGACGGTGAACGATTTGCCGTCCGTGCACGACGCTATTTTATGTTCCGCCGCCTGCCAGCGAGGGCCAGCAGCAGCGGTGTTTGTTAGTCCGTGGCCTGATTGGAGTGCACCGGAATGGGATCCTTTCCCACGTGGTTCTTGCGAGGTGGTGCAGCGAGAGAAGGAGGACAGGGAACGTTACGTAAAGGCAGTGTGCCAAAAGATGCCATGAGCACGGTCCGACGGGGAGCGCGAATGCTGGAATGCTGAATATGGTGGTGTGGCGGGTAGAATGACGTTTCTTTGCGCAAACCAACGTTTAAAAGATGGAAAGGAGTACAAAAAAAATGGCACCAACACACTCACACATACCTGCTCAGAAATCGTCTCGCTTGTTGATACACGCGGTATGGCACGTACGGGTCGCGGCAAACGGGACTGCGAAAGCCGGAAACCCGACAGGGATGGGGACACTACTACTCACTGTTCGCTGCAGCGTTTCTGCCCCGGAACGCAATCGTTTTGAAAATCGTTCGATATCCGTCCGCCGTCGTTTATGCATGTCTTCCTGCTCCGAGGGGAGAGGTGCCTCTCCGTCCCGCTGTCCTCCACAGCAGCAGAACGAGAAGTGGAACAGTACGGAATGGTGGTACCCGTTAACGAAAATCATTGGGTTACAATTTCCCTCGCACCACACACAACGGCGGCCGCTGCAGCGCTACTTCAAACGAAAACGAAATCAACTCTGCGCCCTGGATCCGCACGTACATACACACATACAGACACTGGCAGGATGTTTGCATGTACTTGAAGCAGCAGCCCTCGAGCGAAGGGTGCTCGTATAAGTTCACTGGACCGGATGACGGTTCAACAAAGGAAGAAATAGTCTATTGATCAAGAAGAAAGCTGAAATTTTATCGGTTGGCGAGAGTGGTCGTGAGGGAGCACAAAGCTGAAAGCAATGAGCTGTACCAGCCTCAAAGTACCTACCATGGTTTCCCCCATCAATCCTTACCCTTCCTAGCTTAATCCTTCCCCACTCTTACACTCTCTTTGCCCCTCATTGACAGATCAAAGGACAGCGATTGCAATAAAATAGAAAGGCGAATAAAATGGGGCGACTGCGTAGCGGCTGGGTACAACGGAAAAAAATACATCAAATAGTTCTGCCTGTACAGAATTATCAACCGTAATTTAAGGGTTGGTTGAGATAATTTAGATGAGAAATGTTCTTCCAAAGCACACACACACACACACACACAAGCGTAAAGTTGTAGACTAATGTTAGCTTTAGTTGAATTCGCTCTCATTTCGCTTCTAGGACTTTTAAAAGATTTCAAATGATTTAAAACACAACTCGCGTTCGGTCGGATTCCCATTGCACCCATACAGATGCAATAGAATGCAATAGCCACACACACACACCAGATGCGGAACTTTAAGAGCAACACATTTAATATTTTTGTGTGCCATTTCCATAATTTGTCCGGTTGGGGGGTAGATTTGAAGGAATATATGAACAGTGCAGCTGACCTTGAACCCATCAAAACATAATTCGTTAGATATAAAATTCGTAAATTGAAATTTTTATTGTAAGTCTCGCGGTAAGCGATGACTTACAATAAAGATGTAATAACTACTGTAATAACTTTTCACGCACTACGCCTAATTGAACTTAGTGGTATGTTTTGCTTTGATTTTATGCATACAATACATTTGTTTTACTGATTTGATTTGACACAATGAAATATTTAATGATTTAATCAAAATCAGTAGGAAAAAGACAATGCTAAACATTACTAAACATTGCAAAGGAGGTAATTAATGAGCTGTGCGCATAAAAAAATTGCTCCAATGGCTAAATATTAAACTATTGGAGGTTGTGCTTTTTGTTTTCGCTTGTTTTTCGCGAGAGCATTGTCAGAAATTCCTGATGGCAGTTACTGATTTCTGATTCATGATAAAAATTGATCATCAGTGTGCACAAAACGTTTCAACAAATAGTATCTATTAAGTGCGAAGGAACTAGTGTGACGCAGAAGTTACATTCTGTATGTTTTCAATAATTTATGTCAATTATGGACACATTTCACCATGTCATTCGTTGTGAATTCCAAAAACCATAGCATTTCCATGAATAATTAAATTGTGCAGATTGCATTATTTTCCATCCACCACCAATCAATGCATCATTTACGACAACTTTGAACCTCAATCGATCCCGAAAAGGCACACAATTAGTGTCGTTTGACAACATAGTCCCCACCTCCCTGCCAGGCTGGGCCTTTCGTTCTAGGAAGTGTAAAGCTATCCCGCCACCGAAACCTAATCAGATTTACCTAAATCGATGATGTTTGAGCAAATTGTGGTCGTAACAGAAGCTTTACATGTTCTTTTCCCCCATAGCAGGATTGGTCGTGTCGTACGGGTATGAGTGGTTGCTTACTTTCACTGTCTAACTATTGCCAAATCCGCTCATCATCGATAATGAACGTCGGCCGTCTTCTATTAGATTACCGATGCAAACACTAAATGACTGACTTAGTTCACACTCTTCTACACAAATTCTCGCACACCGTCGGTTGTGATTTGCTACGGACAGCAGCCACAGGAGAAACCATTTGCAAACCGTCCGACTTCGTTCACCACCGTAAGGTAACATCAAGCATCCACAGTTCACCCACCGCCCGCTGAACACCGACTGTACCCAACAACACCCACGAGCTGAAGTTCAAGGTCTTCGAACTCGGGCTTCATGAGCGAAATTGGAATGTTCATAAATGGTATTCGTGTCATGTTTCTGTTAATCTCTCTCGGATTAGTAACATGTCGTCTCTGTCGTACGCGTCCCGGGACGTTTCTGTGCTACCGTGTGCTGTGTGTGAATGATTTCAACACAAACCTTGATTCAATTCTACGTCGCCCTCTGTTTTGCTTTCTTTCTGTTTCATCTCTATCGTTCATTCCCTGCCTGCACCGCCACCCATATCCTGATTCATCCACTTAAAAGGTATCCCCCAGCAAGCAACGTTTCATTATTTAATGAAATGCACACGACAGCACGTACCGTGCCCGGTGTGCCAGAGGAATTAAAGTTTTTCCGCACCGCAAGACACCGGACGATGACACCGGTTGGGAGTGGCGGCGAAAGCAACTTTTACCGTTCGTCGATCCTAACGAGTTGCAAAACAAAATGGGAGAAAATAAAATTAGCTAATCCCTGATATCTCTATCTTTAAACTCCGACGATCGCGCTGCGCCAACCGCGCAATGACGCACGAAACGGGTGCCATTCGCTTTCAAGCACGTTTTTGACGCTGACGGCGATACGAGGACTAACTTTGCAATAACAGGTGAGAACAGGTTCCTCCACCGCGAAAGTGAATGGCCCGCGAGAGCCCTTCGGAATCGCGCTGGGGGAAAGATGATTTCGATAACGCACAGCAAACTTAAACGGCGTCAAAAGTTCGTCTAACAAATGTAGCTAGAAGGACCTGCCCGTGTGCTATCGAGCAGCGTCCGACGAAATTGTGCACGCGAACTTTATAATAAGTAACTGTTTTGAGACGATGTGTGACGAAACGATGATGTTACTTACCACTTCTTCCTCCTCCAGCCAGCGCCGCTTGCGGCGCATTTTCCGCTGCGCAGCGCTTCCGGTGCGTCGTTGTTTCGTTGTTTCGGGCCTTCCGCTGTCCACTTCCCGTCGTTCGCTTTGTCCGTCAGCTTCACGCACGTGATTGAATTGAGTACTAGGGCTAGACTGGATGGTTGCTAAATTTAACACACGTTCACCGGAATCACTGCTGCCATTGCGCGCCCGCTCCGCCCCGCGGTCCGGCCGATGGTGACCGTGGTGGTTCTGGTGAATTTTCACGTCACTGAGTTTGTAGATCACAGTATGGACACCGTGCCGCCGCTCGAGCTCCGGCGAGTACCGGGCGGCCGGTTCGATGTAGTATTGCTCTAGGTTCGTGACAACCGTACCGTCGAACAGGTTGTCGCTGGTCAGCACACCGTGGACGTGCGAGTGTTCATCGTCTGGAACGAGAATTGGTAAGAAGCAAGGGATTGTTAATAAAAGGGCAATTAGTTAATAAATGAAAGCGGGACTGGGCAAGAATGCGGAGGATGTTCTGAGGAAAGGCAATCTTTTGCATTCGTTTTGGAGGGCCTTTATTGGTCATTACAGGACGGGATGTATGAATGACGAAATGATGACCTTTCGGACGAGCCAGGAAGCTTGCAAACCGGTCCTTCATTGACATACTGATGGACTTTTGCGCTCTCTTTTTTATTAATCATTCCACACTACGGATTATGAACTTCAAATCCCACATAAAATGACATGGCTATGGCAGGTACCGAAGGTAGCGAGGAAGTAAATCCCTTGTTCCTCCATTCTGCTGACTCATGTTCCATGCTATGCATTGGCTTTGATTTGCGTGTGTTTACGGTGTAGCTTGGGTTGGGTTCGGTTGTTGATAAAGTTCCACCGATAGACTACGATACCCTCCGCTCTACCACACGTCTACCGCCAAGCACACACACAAACACCCTTTTTTTTTGCTCTTGCTTCGCTCACTCGCTTGCGCCTGCTTTGTGTGGCGGGATCTTCCGTCTCATAAATAATCATCCGCTGCGTATCATAGTACCGTGTGCATATTTTACGATCCGCACCCAGTAAGCTGCCCGGACGACGGACGCCGCGTTCCGTGAAGGATCACCAGACAGCGTATACCGCTCCTCGACGGTGTGTAGCTCGGTAAACAACCCAAGCCATCCCTTCGGCAACCGAAAGCGGAAAAAAACAACAACACGTAAAGCAGGGAAACGGATCCTTCAATAGTGGGTGGGGTGGGGGGGGGGAGGGGGTGGCATCTTTGTTCCGTTTCCACTTGCCCAAGTTGCGCGATCCTCGAAACGTGATGTGGCCGTGAGAAAAGATGAAAGCAGCAACCTTTTCGATATCCGACATTGAACGTGTACACTACAAAGAAGCGATAAGCTTGTGTGTCCTGGGAAGGGATGGGGAATCACACACACACACACATACATACACACACACACACACACACACACACACACACACACACACACATACACACAGCGGAAATGTGGTAAATAAATAAGCGCAGTAAACCCGGCGGATTGAATGCCGGCAATCGCTCGCACACATCGATAGAACCGCGCCGGAAGAGCTGTAGGTGTACGGTACACGAGGAGTGCACGGGAAATTAGCATTTCAGACCCGAGCCCGAAACCCGATCCGTTTCGAACTGTTTTGCTCCGAAAAAAAGGGGTGTATGTTTCGGAATGGAGAATGCTTTCCCACCGCGCACCACCCTGCATGGTGACAAAAGTGACAGACGGAAGAAGCCCCATTTCCGCTCCGGCGCGGGAGAGCGATCGATCGATCGATCGAATACGTATCCGCTAACATGTGCTGCAAATAACGGTACAGGTAAAGTCTGTAGTATCTCAAACGCCTCAATCAACAACAGCCATCAGCGAATTAACTCGCACATCGCTCCCCAGCTGGCGGCAGTAGTTGCTGCATGCACGCCGCCGGCAACAAGAGAGGATTAGTGCAAAGGATTACGGAAACCAGGAAAGCCTTCAGCATGCGTGAACCGTATGGAAACTATGGATAGCGGCGGCTGTCAGTGGGCGTGAGCGGCGGGCAGCAATTGATTTGTCGAAAAGACATGCAAAACATGGCACTGGAGCCGCATCCACAGGCGAACGAATCCATCGGTGGAAAAGCAGGGCCACTGCAGAGACTGGGCGGTTGGGGGATCGAGCGGAGGTGTGTTGATCCCGGTAATCCCTTAGCTACACTGTGTACTGCATGTTCGTGGCCCGGGAGTACGCGCTCGCAGCCTTGGTGGAATAAGCCGCTTACGCGCTGCTAAACGGTTGCCCATGAGGGCCGTGCGAGAGCGGACACGATCCGGCGTTCCGCGGTAATCTGGTACCCCAAGGATGGGGCACGAACGGTGGGCACGATTTATGATTCACACTGGAGGGCGGCGTGGCGGCGGCACACGAAGTAACAATATGATGGATGGGCGAATCAGACCCCCTGCCCGAGCAGCACACAGTGGTGGGATGGCTTGTGGACAAGCTCGTGCCCTTCTTCCCAAGCGAATCGTCCTGTTGGTGGGACACACGAGCCTGGCTAAACGGGCGCACAATTTAATGGGCACACCGAACACAGCACCGTGCTTCACAGCGTTTGGTGTGGGTTTGTTTTTCCACTTTCACCGATTCGGTGTTTTGTGTAGTTCAGAGTGGGTGGATTGTTTGAGAGCTGGCCGCAAGGGTGTCTGCAACATTGTTCAGCAAAGAGCAGACATTTGATGGTGGGCATTATCGTTGCGTTTTGCTTCGCTTTGTCGATATCATCTCAGAATTGAGTATAACAAAACCCCTCTGCCGAAAGCAACTTTTTTATGAATGTTTTTTTTTTAAATAAACTTATTTATTGTATTAATTTTGTGAATCAATAAGCAATATTTCAATTGGGAATTTGACATGTTAAGAAATGGATCATTCCATGGATTTTGATCACATATTCAAACGACATAACCATTCCGTTTAAAACACTGTCGTTTTACAATAACTGTCTACAATTTTCGAAACATTAAAATCTTACTTAAGGTGTGTTTTTTGTTGTCTTTTTTGTCACATTAAAGCCATTTTGCTTAAAGCATAACCAGTTGCCTCTCAGGGAGGAAACTCCAGCCAAACGTTCTCACAAAAGTCCAATTTATACGAATTGGATTTCCACGCACAGGAGCCACGCACAACTTTGCAGTTGCTAAATCTTTCTTTCTTTGTCTTTTGGGAAGACACGCTCCCACCATCACCACCACCAGAACCGCAACGAACCATAGGTTTGCGCACTGGTGAATGGAGTGTACCAATCCTAACCAACGTACCGCACCAACCATGGATAGGATCTTACGATGGTTTCCGAACCGAAGAGCAACGGAGAAGCGCACAAATCCAACACAAAAGAGCTTACCCACATGAATCATGAAACTGTCCATATCCTTTCCACACGCGAAACTACACATACACACGCACGCACGCACAGTCGCATATGGATACACGCATCGTGCTCACGAACGTCGGCGAAATCTACCTCAAAAGCCATCGAAAGTTCAAGTGGCTTTTGGCCACCCCCGGGACGAACAACGGGAAGGTAGTTGTGCCAGCATGGGAAGCAATGGGAGCAAGGGACGGATGTACGGAAGCATACCGAATCCGATTCACTCACTCACGATCGGGGAAGGATGAGCCTGAGCAATAGGAATATTTACGCTTGGATGACGAAAATGTTAGCGTACAAGGGGGACCGAAAGAGCTAGCGTCTGCTGGGCGCACCGAAAACCGAACTCAAGTGTGTAACTTTTCCTACGGTTTAGAGGTTTTTCAAGTCAAATTCGGGAAAATCCTTCACCCGACTCTACTGTCTAGCAACAGCACTGTATCATCGTACACTCCGGACTGTGCCACACAGAAGAAAAAAAAACAAAGCGTGTGAGTTTAAACAAGTCGGTTCGTGCTGACTTCCTTTCCCCTCCCTGACTGCAGCTGACTGCTGCCGTGGCGTAGGAATGAGGCGGAAGCTGGCGGCAGAATAACGGGATTGGGAATGGACGGAACTTTCGGCTGCGGAGTTACGTTAACTGTTAAACCTATACAGCCCAACACATCATTTCCCGTGCTGCAAGCGCGAGCATAGAGAATTGAATTATTGACATGACTACTTCCCGGCGCGCTGTCCTTCCCTTACCCGCCTCGACTTTTGTTCCGACACACCGTCAGAAAAAGCCATACATTTTAATGATATTTGATTTAGCTACTTCTCCAAGTGGGCGAATGCCATCCCAACCTGCCTGCTGGCGCTCCCACGGAACCAGAATTTATTTGCATGGGCCAACATACGCGCTCAAACATGTGAAGACACACACACCCACACATGATTCGAAGCGCACTAATTTACGATAGTTCCGTGTACGCGAGCATGGCGCTACCGCCCGCTGGCACCAAATCCAGATGGTTGTCATTAATTTTCCACGCGCTGTCGAATGCTAATAAATATTATTCCTGTGCCGCTTCCGCGTGCTCTGCCTGCTTGCCGAATCCTTTTCGCACCGATCGGGGGCACTCCGCACAGCCACAGCAGGCAAGCAAGCTGTGCTGGTTTTGCGTGTCGTTTACACTGCTAGAGAATTGGCAATTGGAGACGGCAAAGGAAACAACGCTCGGGAAACGAGCGCTAGTGGGGATGATAAATTTTTAATTTTTTCTTCACCATCCATTTACACCACATACGAATTTTCCCACAGAACTCCTACACACACACACACACACACACACACACACACACACACACACACACACACACACACACACACACACACACACACACACAAACAGGAGGGAATGCAAATCAATCAGTGACGTGCGGTGTAGTACGAAAACAACATCGAAAGGGTACTTTCCCAACCCTCACTGGTTGGCGGTTCGAGTTGTTCACTTTAACGGTTACACTTCGCGGTGCTAGTTACGCATATCAGGTGCAACAGTGAGCAGTTTTTTTTTTGTAGGTTTTGTTTTTGTTTCGCAGTGTCGCACTGACAACTGTTATCGGCGAAAATGAAAACAAACAAAACTGTCTGTGTACACCATCCTGTTCCTTGTTTGCATTTTTTACAGTGTTGGACCCATCCTTCTGATCCCCTCCGACTGTCGTTGGGTGTTTTCGGTACTACGGTTGAGAATGGCTTATGGCATTTTTGTATTATTCTTTGCAAATCCGTTTCACAGGGCAGGCACTTCCTATTTGCATATGTCATGTTATTAATTGCTTATTGCAACAAACCGACTGCAACGGAAACAAGGGGTGAGTTTAATTGAATGTTTTTACGTAATGAATGTGTTTCGGTGAATGTTTTGTTTTGCATACGTTTCGAGTGCAATTGACTTTCGCCGAGCACGTAAGGAACCTGGTGCGTGTGTGTGTGTTTGACAGCAATTGGGTATGTTTTTATACATTTTAATTGCCTCTTGGTCACTGTTTTCCGTACAGAGGTAATTTGATATGCAATCGACGTTTTGCTGATGAGCTTCAACTGTATGTAATAAGTAATGCGTTTTTAATTTAAACATTATTATTTGATTCTGTGATTCAAATTTATAATACGGTTTTATTCATCATTTTCGTTAACTCATGCGGTAGCACAACCATCCGCCCATGTGACCGTTAATATAAATTTAATTTAATTAAGTGTCCCAGTTGACTTCAACTTTGCTTGCAATGTAATTTGCCAGACCCACACCAGTACGCTGAGCGTGTGCATTTATACATCTGTTAGGTACCGGTGCTACATTTTTCCTTGCTTCTTGTAGCAAATGAAAACAGAAAATAATAACACATTCCATCACCAAAGCGTGTATGGACCGCTTGCATTGCGCAGCCTGCAGTAAAACAGGCGAAGCGAAACAACAAAAAATAGCAATACATTGCCTTCGCTTACATCAGCGGTGCACCCGCGCCCGGGATAACAGAGCTCCCGGTGCCGTTAATTACCGTGCCATATTTTACGACAATTTTCTTTTATGTGAAAAACAGTCCCCTACCGCATCGATGGTGCAAATTTTAAATAAAGAAACTTCACACCACCAAAAAAAAAAAACCCAGAGCACATGGCGCGGGCACACCACACAACCCCGTGCACCGAGATGCGATAAACTTTTTCTACATCATGGGATTTTTCTCTCGGGTATGGTTTTGCAACGTTCACCCACTGCTTGACGCGTTTCCCTTGCTCGTTCACTCGTTTGCTGGTACGTTCGTCGCTTACTCCTTTTTACTTGTGTTTTTTGTTTTTGTTGCTTCGTTCTCAGTAGAAACTCGCTCCCAGCATCAGCACCACGGACGCGAAAACCAGCCACAAAACTGAAAGATTTACAAACTTCCCTGTCCCGCCGCTCGCAAAATTCGCCCGAGCTTCTCGGAAAAGTGCTCCAAACTTTGCTCACCTGAGGGTGGAGATAGGCGTGGTGTTCCCGAGGGGCGAATGGGGGTTTTCCCGATCTGAAAATGATGATAAAATTTATCACCCCAGCCCATGCAGCCGCAGAACCGGCAGCAGTAACGAATTCGACACACGCGGTACCACACCAACCGAAGCCGGGGCACAAGCCGTCGCGTCCCGGATTGTTGCAATGTTGGCGAGATAAATTTTCATCCGACAAGTCCGGAGAATAAATGTCCTTCCCTACTGGGGAGCTCTACCAGCCCGCGCACACAACGGGACAAACTGATGCACATTACACTGTAGCGTACGATTTCAATTCAACCCAGTTTCAGTGTAGATGAGAAGCAAATAAGGAGGAATTTTGTTACAAAATAGTGCGATAGTTTTTGCATTCAAAAAATAAAGGTAGCTTTGAGGTACCATTTACTACACTGTTTTGCATGTCAAATTTAATAGTATTCAGTATACACTTCCTTTTCGAGAAATCAATCAGTTTAATTTCACTAATATAACACCAAACTTATAATTTATATGCGTTCCTCTCGCATTCTTTACATGTTCGAGTATCTTTGCCATA